>PVKA01008801.1:0-71326 GCA_004027165.1 Ctenomys sociabilis
TTTGATATAATTCAGCTATAAAAAAACCTGTAAATATAATTTCATGTATGCACCTTGTACAGTACCAAAACGTTATGAAAACAGTTTGCAATGTATTAATTCATCGACTCTGTATGGTTAAGGTGTCTTGAAACTGTCTGATTGACATTTGTATTTTAATAAAATAAAAATAAATGGAAAAAAAAGATAAAAAAATAAATAAATAAAAGTGTGATACTTTTTAAAAAAAATAATAATAATAATAATTTTGGGAGTACCGCCATTGTTCCTGTGAGTGCAGACTGATGCAACCACGTGGAAATCAATGTGGAGATTCCTCCAAAAATTAAAACTAAAAGTTCAGCATGACCAAGGACTCCTTGATATCTGTGCAAAACATTAAAAGCATCATACCACAGCGATATATGCGCACCTATGTTTACAGCAGCACCGTTAGTAATAGGCAAACTTGGAAAGAGCCCAAATGCTTGAATGATGAACGGATAAAGAAGACGTGAGCTTTTACCACAGTAGTGGATTACCCAGTCATAAAGGAGGAAGAACTTGAGGCATTTCTAGGTAAAGGGATGCACTTAGAGAACATACTTTTAACTGAAATAAAGCAGACATAACATATGTAAGTAGTGCCTTGTACTTTGTTGCATGTGAACGACTGAAAATGAGGTCCAAAATATGTAATAGATATTATAAAGTAGGAAGAAAATGTTCAAATAAAAAAGAGATCCAGGGACAGGGAAAGGGGGAAGGAAGAAAGTAAAACATAAAATAATAATAAAAGGATGAAATGGAAATGATGCTGTTGTGAATAAGGAGGAGAAGAGGGCTCAAACAGAGGGGAAGGGAATGGCAGAAAAGAATCAAAGGGGCGGAGAAGATGGCTCAGTAGAATAAGCACTTCCCTGGCAAGCACAAGGGTCTGACTTCAATCCCTGGTGCTGCAAAAAAAAAAGGAAGGAAGAAAGAAAAGAATCAAAATATATCAAGTACAAGTGCAAATTCCCTATGATGAATGTTACTATTATGTGTATCTAGAATGTGCCAATAATTAATTAAAAAATCAAAAGGAAAGTTACACACTTGCAACATGCAATGGCACATAATAAACATTTCCATTCCAAGTAGGGGGATATAAAAGAATTTAAACTAAAGCAGTATTGAAGCCTAGCAAATAGGCTATCTCAGTTACTCTTTTCTTGTTGCCGGAACAAATACTTAACACCTGGAGTTAAGGAAGGAAAGGTTTATTTAGCTCACAATTAGTGGAGGTTTCATTCCATACTCTGCAGGCACCAAGGCAGAGCAGCACATAGCAGAAGGCAACCTTTCATGGTGGAAGAAAATAGCAAAGACCAAAGGGAGGAACAACAGTTGCAGCTGCAGAGGCAAGCCTCTCTCCCCTCCATACACTGTAATGCAGGTTACCCACCGCAGGGCAGGAATAGCACTCACACCTATAATCCCAGCATTGGATCATGTATTAATCACAAACTCTAGAAATCTGACTGCAGAAGGCTTTGTGGGGGCAGCTTGACACTAACCACGACACAAGGCAAATGTTACATCTTAAGTTCCATGTCCAGAACCCATGGCATGCTGCAGTGTGATATGAATTCCAAAGGCATGGACTGCCCCACCATATGGCACTGAACTGCTGGTTTGAGTCTGCAATGGCCTCTTTCTCAAGCACGCTCCACAGCCTGCTGTGGTCTTTCTCAGTAGCAGTTAACATTCCTGGCACCTCCTACTTTTTAGGCTCTCAACTGCACCTATAGCTCACTCTCACAGCCTTACACTTTGTCTACTTGCAGGTACACTGCCTAACCTCTCAGGCCTTCCTTTGCAATTTGGAAGAGAGAGAGAGAGACAGACAGACAGATGACAGACAGACAGAGACAGAGAAAAATGAAATACAAAGTCAGAGAGAGATAGAGACAGGCAACGAGAAAAGAATGGGCCAACCAAATAACTCAGTGGAATAAAGTGCTTGCTGAGGCAGGCACAGGGACCAGGGTTCAATCCCCCAGCATGCCATGCTGGCCCCACCCCTCTGGTATGCTGAGGCGGTCATTGAGACTGGGTATGATGGCACACACCTGCCATCCCAGCACTTGAGAGGCTGAAAACAGGAGGATCACTACAAGTCTTATGTGTGTAGTGAGACCCCATGCTGAATACATTGAGAGAGAGGGAGGGAGAGAGAGAGAGAGAGAGAGAGAGAGAGAGAGAGAGAGAGAGAGAGAGAGAGAGGAGAAAAAGTGTGGAAGAAAAAAAGGAAATGAATCAACATCAATGTGTATGTAATCTTTATTAATTTCTAAAACTGGAAGGAATCAAGTTTTCCTTCAATAACTGAAAGGATAAATGAGCTTTAGTTCATCCATCCAATTTGTGTGTGTTCAAATGCAAATTCTCTTGTAATGTGATGAACTATTAAGATAATTTTTTGAATCTACATGAAAACCAATAGTAACATCTTTTAGTCAAGAACATGCTATGTTCCTTGAGTGCTATTTACTAACAGCTTATATTAAATGCCATTTATTGTATAATTTTAATACAGACTCTCTTGGTTTCAAGAATACCTACATGCTTTTTTTTCCACTTAAGAGTCAATCATGTTGACTGTTATATAATATATCATATATTTCAAATGAATCCAGATGTTCTCATTTTAGTATTCAAATTACACCACTTGCTTTTGATTTTAGGGGCAAAAGCTTTTTAACATGCTTGAATAGCAGATCTAGCATTTAATGCCTTCAGTTTCTTCATGTTAACTAATAGGATCCTAAAAAAAGAGGATTATCATACATTTATTTAGAAGTTTACCATTTTGTAGCACTAATCTTGTTAGAAAAACAAATCATTGGAATCTAACTTAATCAGCAAATGGTCTCTCTTGTCCTAAGAACTAATTGTTAGGTTCTTGTTAAGGTCAAAAGTACACTTGGCTGAGCAGAAGCTGGCGATTCGCAAATTGTCCGCCACGCCTCTCTACACTGACTCAACACACTGATAGGTACCTGACTGGCGAGGCAGAAGGTCACGGAACCTCTTACTCACTTTGCCTCCAAAAGGACAGCAATCATTAGGACACAGGAGTGCATCTATAATACAGATTTAGCTTATTCCTCATTGACCTAAATCACTCTTAGAAACAAACAAGTCTTTTAATCTCTTTGGACAAATCATATATTCACCTCATTGTGAAATGTGCTTATTTGAAACCCTGTGGCTGATTGTGTCTGAGAACTTCTGTTCAGTAAGCAGCTTGTACTTGAAACACTAGCTTTTTAAGGTACGGACAAATCCACTCAATAGGTCCCTTTACAATATAAGAACCTGCTATGTCCCTATATTTCTCCTGCTATGTTACTAAACTGCAGAAATTTGAGCATACAGGTGCTGACATGGCTTTGGATAGTAGCCTCAAAGCTGAGGGCTACAACTATATTTGAATTGATGAGGACATTATTAAGCCTCTGGAATGTCTACACTGACATAAGAAGTTGAATACTTGTTGCAGTATAGAAGAGAAATGTAGAATAAGATTATTCATAAGCCAATAATCTAAAATTTATGCCCACTTTCTTTTTTTTGTCAGAACCGATTATGCCTACTTATTTATTTTTTAGCATCATAAAACATTACGTCTACTTTATATGGTAGTAATGAAACTAGTTGCATTCATTAGTGTTTTATTTTTATTAATCCTCTTCCACTTAAATGTAACATTATCACTTCCATTTTTTCTGCATGTTAGGGAAGGATCTACAGGGCGCTCAGGGTCTTGTTACTGGATTGGACTCCTGTTTACAGCCTCCCAAGAGCTGGGATTAAAGGTGCATGTAACCTTGCCTGGTCTCAATCGCCGTCTCAGCACGCCTGCAGGGGCAGGAGCAGTCTGGCAGGCTCAGGGATCAAACCCTCGGCCCCTGTGCCTGCTTCCAGGTGCTTTAATATGCTGAGCTATTTGTCCAGCCCTACATTTATCTTTATTATTGATTACTATTGATGATTCATGAGTTGGATTTTAAGAAGAAAATATTTTTATTTATCACATCACTTTTGCAAGATCTGATTTTAGGTCAAAGAAGAAGCCCACGAGTCAGCTTGAATTCTTCACGCTCTAAGCTCTCTAGCACGCATCCCAGCATCCCAGCAAGGACCAAGCTTGTGTGCTCTGTTTGCTGAACATTGTAGTAGGCCTGGAGTCCTCCACCGCACTCTGCTGCCTGGCACCTCTATGTATCCGGGGAAAAACTTCCCGAATAAGTGAGGAGCCACAATTAGCTCTCTGGTACACATCAATGTAAACTTTCATGATTTGTCATGATTTAAGGACTCATTAAGCTCACTTTTCCATTCATATTAGATTACTGAGTAGTACTTTCCCAGGCTATTCTAAGAAACAGTAAGTTATAATTCAGCCATGTAAACTAATGGTGCTGAATATAAAAAGGGAATGAAAATCAGAGTTGAAGAAAAAAATAGTAACATCATTCTTGAGTATTTATGCTACAAAGTGTATAAGGAAATAAATCCATATGCTGTATGCTTTATTTGTAAAATCATGACTTTTAGATGATTCAATACTAGACATTAAGAGTCAATGCTTACACATTAACTGCAAAGTACTCAGCATTTCATATACAAGACCATGCCTGCTCTTAAGAGTTATGTAAGTAGATATATAATTGCTATTTCAGAGTTAAGAAAAATGGCTTCACAGTGTTACTTGTCCACAGGCACATAATCAAGGACTTCCTAGCTTCAGATCCCAATCTATCACACAATCTGATTCTAAGTTTGAGATTTTCTTTAAAATCTTGTAAAATCTATTTAACATGATTCTGAAAGTTAAAATGATTAAAAATGCCTCCGATCCCTATTTGGATGGGGTAGGGACAAGCAGTAAGCCAAAGATTAAAAAACAATACAGTGGAAATTAAATTAATTTGACTTAATAGTTAAAACTATATGAGATTTGAAATCATAGAGCTACATCCTCACCACGCATGCCTCCTATATGTCACTTGTGTAACCTTGGGGGAGTTAATTTACCTCTCAACGTTCCAGTGTAGTCTTATTTAAAATAGATGTGCTAATAGTGCCTCATAGTACATTTGTGAAGATGACAAACCGGTGCAGGCAAAATTTCTTGCCCGGAAACTGACACATCACAATGACCCTGTGTTAGTGTAGCTGTTGCTGTGACTAAAGATTTCACTCTGTGATAAACGGCTGGCAGCATATGTGCTCTCGAATTGCAGCACATCAGGATGCCTAGGCAATCAACTGGCGATGAAATTGGGCTAAAGACAACTAAATATTTATTAGAGACTCTTGATTTGATAAGCTCTAATACAGCACAGCACACGTGCTATATAGAATGAGTGACTCTTGGCCCCTCAAGACACTCCTTTTAGCATGCCCCAGAAGACATTAATCTCGCTGGCAAAGCAGCACATGAGCTACCTTTGGGAGTAAGGGAAGAGGTTTGCAGGGCTGGACCCTCTGAGCATCGAACTCTGTGACGCTTTTAGCTTGCTGCATCAAAATTTAGAGGAGTTTAAGCCAGCATGACAGAAGTCCTTGAAAGAAAATTCTCTGGCATGCATAAATCCTTTGCCTCTTCTGCTTTATTTTCACTTCATGCTGAGAAGTCCTCAGATTAAAAATGAGGGGAGCTACTCGTCCCCTTCCACTTACTTGATTTTGGGCTCATTTCCCCAGTAACTAGAAGAAAATAGGCTTATATTCATTTTTTTTCTGTATTTTAACGAAGGGTCTACAGGGTATTCAGGGACTTACTACTAGACTTGTAGTGATTCTCCTGTTTACAGCCTCCCAAGTGCTGGGATTACAGGCGCATGCGGCCACGCCCAGTCTCAATCACCTTCTCAGTGCTGCTGGGGGTGGGGCTGGCACAGCAGGCCTGGGGATAGAACCCCTGACCTCTGCACCTACTTGCAGGTGCTTTAATCCACTGACCTTTTGGCCCATCCTGGCTAACATTCATTTAATGATATTTTTAAGAAAGAATTGGCAATGTGTATGGCTCTATTTCTTATATACAACATAGGCAGAAAAAAACAACTCTTTGCATTGTTTTTTTTCCTTTTATTGGGGTGCTTTTAAAAACTGCATAATCAGTCAGAAAGAGAACATATCAGATCAGAGAGGAAAGGAAGAAGGTGAATTCACCACAGTGAAATTCTTGGCTACGATTTGTTTATTAATTACTAACCATTTATCAAGCTCTTCTGTGTGATCATAGTCGGGATCCATGGTAGATATGAAGGATACTATTCTTGATTCTGCAATCATTCTCACTCAGACTTACATAGAAGTGCAGCACTGATTTGTATTCTAAAGACAAAATATCAAATTTAAAATAAAATTCAGAAATTGATACCAGGTTCAACTCTACATAATCTTAGAATGATCTCACTTTACGCTAATGTTTGGATAGAATAGTAATGAGATAAAGTTTTCATTTTACTGGCTTTAACATGTAATGAACAATCTTTTAGTGTGTATTATATCACACTATTTGTTATTCTGAACATTTTTTTATTCTATGATGAGAGCTACAGTTGCACTGCATAATTGCTATTCTCTTGTACTCTGTGCTCATGCAAAATAAGCCAAAAATAGTATGGATTACCCTTTTTAATTTTTTTTATTTTTATTTATTTATTTTTTCTTTGTGGTACTGGGGATTAAACTCAGGACCTTGCACTTGCCAGGCAAGTGCTTATTCTACTGAGCAATCTCCCTGGCCTCCTTTTCACTTACAACATTTTGAGTTGTTTTATGCAAAACTAATCCCTTATCATTCGTTGTGTTGCTTCTGAGGTGGACTCTGAGAAAATGCTCATGGATCTCCCACCGTGCGCCGAGATGGACGCTGCTGCTGTCATGGAACTCCCGGGTTAGCAAAGGGAGACAAAAGGAGACAGAAGAAGAGAGAAGGAGAACAAAGGCTGCAGTACAGGGACAGGAAGGTTGATATTAAGCAGGGTATTCAGGAAAACACAGTTAGGAACATGTCACTTACACAAAGGTTTGAAAGACAAAGATATTTGGTTAAAAAGGTAGTAAGGAACACTAGGGTTGACAGAGGAGACATCAAAGTAAACTGTGTTAAAGGAGAAGTGTTTAAACTTAGGACTTGTTTAAAAATTAATAGGAGCAATGTAAGAGAAACAAAATGGGCCTACAAGAGAACCATAGCCAATGAGGTTGGAGAACTAAGAGACACACCAAAACTTGCGCTGGGAACCACAGGCCACAGGGAAGAATTTGGCTTTCATACTGAATAGAATGAGGAGCTGAGAGGTTGAGCAGAGGGTCACCTGACTGCAGTTCCATGCTACCATGGTCACTCAGGCACTGGGCTGAGCATGGACTCTTATTAGAGTAGAGTCACATGTTTTGTTTGTTTGTTTGTTTTTTGGGTGGAAACAGGGATTGAACTCAGGCCCTTGTACTTGCCATGGAAGCACTTACTCCACTGAGCCATCTCCCTAGCCCCTAGAGCAGATTCATGTGGCCCAATTAAGAAATTATATGAACAATGCAGATGAAAAATGATCAAAATGATAGCATTGAATTGGTAAGAAGTGGTTGGAATATAGTTATATTTTAATCATAGAAGTGACAGAATTTCCTGGCAGATAGAAAGTGGGGAGAAAAAGAAAGATAAGATTTGAAGAAGACCCAAGGCTTGGGGACTGAACAACATGAAAAGTATGATGAAATATCTTTTCCTGTAGACTTCATGCTCATAATAGTGTATTATTCTAGCTTCTACTTTACCCTTTAAACTTGTGAAATCCCAACCAGTTTTAACAGGACTTTAAATGCTCTTGATAGATTTAGAGTTGTACTGTGTAAATCATTTTAATAGTTATTGTGACTGAGGACAATACAAGCACTAGTATTTGATGGGCAACATAAAATCAACATTAGGATACAGGTGAAATACGGAAGAAAATAGATGACATAACCTTGTCTTCTTTAAGCTTTGCTGTCCACCCCACCATCAAGGTGGTCAAAGATCTAAGGCTCTGTCTGAGGTTGAGTCTCAGACATGAGAATTTGATCTCTGTGATATAAGGAGAATCTAGGTAAGAATGGTTCTAGGGAAGTAAGACCTCATATGAAATATTAAGTTGGAAGTGAAGGTATCAGGCCAACACTAAGAACCAAAAGAAAGGCAAAAACCTGCCACAGGGTGCGGTATATGTTTTTCTAATTAACCTTTTTCCCCGAATATATAAGAAAAGTCTCGACATGATAACCTTCAGTACTTCACAGGTCCAATGAGAAGGTAGAGATTAATGTATATAAAGAGAAACGTGTGTAAGTATAAACATGCATACAGATGTACTAAAACAAAAGCTTATATCTACAATGAATATTATGCTTCTTTCATTATACACTTGTCTTGCTATATTTTAGGCCACTGCTATTAATAGTACCTCATATGATGATTCAATGTGGGCATGTCCTTTTCACTTTTGGCATTTCTTTTTTATTTTGATTCAGTGAATGCAAGAAAAGTTTTGAAATGTAAATAATGATCATTCTCTTGCCCTCAAGAAAGAATGAAATATGACAAATCTTAAAGCAGTCTTGAGAAAAATTATCTAATTGTTGGACAGTAGTAGTACCTGATATAATTCTCAGACAAATAAGGACTAGAATAACATTAAATATAAACTGCAACCAATTTGAATTCTTTCCAAATTCATATTTTCATGATATATTTTTATTTGAGTAAGAGATTTCTCTAATGCTTTTTAAACCATTGTTAAAATTCATTCCAAAACAGGGCCAGGGAGATAGCTCAGTGGCATAAGTGCTTTCCCGAAAGGTGCAAGTTCCTTCTTGAGGTTGACCCCTGGTTTCAAAAAAAAAAGAAAGAAAAGAAAAAAGAAAAAATTCATTTCAAAACAACTGAGTGTCCAATTGAAATTATTTTGTTGTTATATTTTACTTTAAACAAATTCTCATCTCTTTGGCCTTAAAAAAAGATTTCATAATTGTCAGGTCGAAAGACTTAAGACACTATTTAAGTATTAACATTAGATCTAAAAATTAGAGAATACAAACATTATTGTGTAAAAAGAGTAAAGATTCAGAGACCAGGGAAGCAAGTTTTAAAATGTTTTAAAAAGAAAGTACATATTCAAATTTAAAAGGAAAGGAAGAGAGGCAACATGGTATGGCATGGGACTTCCTGAAAGAATATTTGTCTTAATAATAGAATCTAACAATATCCTTGTTTTGTTTTTTTTAACAGAGCATTGCACTTCCTTCTCTCTAGGCTCGGGCCTCTCTTCTGGATCTTGTACCCATAATGCTCTGTGCCTGTCTCCTTTCTTTGAGTTTCTGATCTTCCTTTTCTAGGTGTCTATTGCTAATTGCACAGAGACTAAGTAAGATATTTGTAAAAGGGGTATTGAACAAAGAGGGGCCTTGTTTATTTATTTGTATGTTTATATGCTTGGGATATTAGAAGCAGAGCTCAGGGCCTTCACACTGAGCTACTCACCAACCCCCCTTTTGAATGTTGTATTTTAAGACAGAGTCTTGGTAAATTCCCCCACGAGATCCTCCTGGGAATGATGCTTTTAACTTAGTCTCCCACAGTGCTGTGAATACAGTGTGCATTATGAAGTCTAGCTTGTTCTGGGGATCAAATCTAGGATCCTGCATGCTTGGAGAGCACTCCACCACTGAGCCAGAGATCATATTCTTCTAAGTTACCGTTTCCCTATTTCATGCATCCAAGATCCTGAGTTAACTTTAGGCACTGGAGATTAGGTCAGATCTAACCTAATTGTATTTTGTTTCTTACAGAGAATTAAACCATAATCTTGTATCAAAACATGTTCATATCTTAGTCTTGTAGCTCTTCAAGTTGACCTCTAACAAAATTCTGACTGCTTTTCTCACCATTTGTCTGTAAAGAGAGTTATTTTAAACTCTTCATTTTATAGAAAAAAAAATGTTAAAGAAAAAGAAAAATAGCAATCCAGTTTCCCACTGAATTGGAGCCAAAAACTCTGCCACTTTGCTCTCATGCCTTTGAGCTGTACTGTGACCTTTCATATGACCAATAGAGCTTGTTATACAGATCTATCTGGTTGCCATTCTAAAAGTGCTATCTCTGTCCATATTTCATAACACTCACAGATATTTCATCATTAATTAGTATTCATATTATGTCTCAAACAATCTGTTCAAGAATAGGGGAAGTGAACTAGTTGAACAGCTCTTCTGATTGTCTTGTAATTAACATGAACAATGAATGCGGAGCAGAAGGCCTTACATGAAGAGAAGGTGTTTAGGTGTTGGGCAGGTAATTCCTAGGATATTTAAATGTTTACCTCTTTTGGAAACCAGGCTTCTCCAAAAAAATTATACTTGGCAAATAGGGTGGGGAGACACAGACCTCTTTAAAAATAGACCCATGCTTCTTTGATTCACGCATTCCTGGATTTGCTTTTCATCATGTTAACATGCCACTTGGGAGCTGGCTGGACTCCCTTGTTCAGTGACATATATTTCATAGTGTTTTTTAAAACCATTTGTTCTATCAACTACAACATGCTTTGAATTTTTCTTTCAAATTGAAAGTGTATATATAGATTGATCAAAACAATATTTTTAACATTCCAAACAATTTAGAAAGATAGTGGATTGGTGTCAGTTAATCTATTATGTTCCTTTCTTCCTCCTCCCCCTCTTCAGCTGCTAATCTTAGAAATTGTGTGCCAAATTGTGTAAGATATTCTTCCAATAGCTACATGTGTGACTCTTTTGTGAGCTCTGCAGACAGTTATGAGGACAGATTTGGAGTTGCATATGGGACTGTCACATGGTTTGATTGCCTTGTCTCAAGTCACTGAGATTTCCTTTTTACTGAGCTTTAATACTGAGGAATTTTTAGTTGTGCTAAAAGTTCAGCAAAGTCTCTATTAAAGAATTTACATCCTCAGGGAATGTGAGAGGAAAGAGTTTCTACTGATCGTCCCTGTGTACTTAGCATCTATGTATGCTTAACAGTTCATGTGTTTATTCTTTTCAATAATACGCAAAAATTGTGACTTTCTCACAAAATTTATATGAAAATCAGAAGAGAGTTAAGAGACTTTATTACACCCTTTCTCCTTTGGAGTAAGATCTAACAAATGCCTCAACATAAAAAAGAAGCAGCTACATTCTTGTATACTTATGTGGAACTATAAAGGCCGATTTGCAAAAACAAAGGTTATCAATGTCCTTAAAAGTCAAATTTTTCAGTCTTGTTCTGTAAAATGGATAAGATAGAAAATTTTTTAACTTGAAATAAATATAGTTGAAATCTCTCTTTCACAGCCTAAGCCTCTCTGTCTTTTTCCTCGCTATACCATAGGATCACGGTTGAGGAGTGCAGGGCTTGAGGTAGCCATGCACTCACAGCTCACTGCAACCTCACGAACAGCAAGTTCTTCGCCAGTGCTCTAGACACCTGGCAGGAGAACTTAACAAATAGGAAGGTGCCTGTGGTGTACATTTTATTTATCACCTATGAGAGAGAAATTTATAAAATGATCTCCTTCAGACAATATCAAGACTCTCCCAGTGCATTTCATAGTTTTGAACTAAATCTGGCATAATAAGGTTTGATTGAACTGTTATGTTCCGTCTCATAAGTGGCTGTGCACAATTGAGAAAGAAAATTGCTTAGCAGAAAGTTATAGTCAGAACTACCCTTATATTAATTCCCCAAAGCAGTAAGCATGCTTCAAGAGCAGTGTAGAATTCCCAGAAAACACTGAAAACTACTCTACTTAAGATATTTCTGTGTAGCCGGGCGTGGTGGCGCATGCCTGTAATCCCAACACTCGGGAGGCTGAGGCAGGAGGATTGTTGTGAGTTCGAGACCAGCCTGAGCTACAAGTGAGTTTAAGGCCAGCCTGAACTGCATAGTGAGACCCTGTCTCAAAAAGACAAAAAAAAAAAAAAAAAAAGATATTTCTGTGTGTGCTTCACATTGTAGTTTCTGAAAATGGGAAGTTTTAACATTTCTAAACACTAAATTTTATCTTTTTTTCTAGGAACATGTTCCAAAGGCCACATCTTTGCATTCTTCAAAGCATCTTTCACGGATTCTATATTATAAGCATGTATCTTTTTAACCAGGTGTGAGATTGAAAGGATTAGTTATTTCATGAATATTCATAATAGTTTAAGAAATATTTGATAATTTAGATCACACTATTATGGAGACAGAAAGTAAGACTTTTAAGATAAGTACAAAGTAAGCAGACACTGGAATAGATCTAGGAACAATAAGAATCAATTATTTGTTGATATGAAAAACTATTGGCAATCGCTTATAATAATTTATCGAGGTACAAAAGTAATATCAAAAACATATTATCTTCTCAGTCTCAGCAATACCATGTCAATTTAAAAAGGCAATAAGAAAAAAGATCCTGTAAACAGCAGCAATAAATGTATAAACTATCCAAGGTGCTAAAACAAAATCATAAATCTTTATAAGCAAAGGATGCATTTTAAAACTGGAAAGATATAGCATGTTCCTGATCAGAAGTTATTTTTAAAACCTGCCTCCTACAGTTTATTTAAAAAGGAAAGCTGACTTTTTTAGATTCAAATCTTAAGTAGAGTGAACTTGACATTGTTGCTGAAGTAGACACTTGACAAATATAGCAGGAGAAATATTCCAGAAAGTTCTACAAAAAGAAGGCAGAGCAAGCGATGCGAGAGAGAAAAGGAGGAAGAGTAAGAAAGTTTTCCGCTAGAAGGAGCACAAAGTCAGGCTGCCTGCTGCTGCACTGGCAGAAATTTTCCAGAGACATTCTGTGTCCCTTGAATGAGCCTTCTCTGGGCTGCATCTCTGACATGGAGACTTGGAAAGCAGTCCTTTGCTCAGGAGGCTTGCGGCTGCCTTGCTGGACCTAGGTTTGAGAGCATTTTCGTTCCTCTTCTGTAGAATTCTTACGAAAGTTCCATCCTTCAGTCAACAAGGGAAATATTTCTCTGTGATTTTTGCTTTATTTAAATTTAGTTTTTGCTGTGGCTGACACATTTCAATTTGAGATAATCACATCTCCCCACCCCCAAGTAGCTTCATTTCATATTCAATGTAAACTAAAAAGAAAGTGATATGAAATTTTAAATTATTCAAGCTAAACTTGTTTCCACATGAACATTTATTCATAACAATTTCTTCTCACTTATCTACAGGTGTAAATCCAAATTGGAATGAACTTCATCAGGAAATTATTTGTAGAATAGTCTCAGTAAGGCTTGTCAGCAATATAAGCGCTGCTCATCTTAATAAAGCTTGAAAAAAGAAAGCTAACGTTTAGGAATGGTAGACCCTCACCTCATAACTAAGTGCATTGCAAATTACCATATCAAGCAGAAACTCAGAAATTCAGTAAATGATATTTACTTTCTGTTTAATGTCAGTTGAGGTACTGTCATAGTAATCTGCTACTAGAAGCCCCATGTGTCATTATTTTGCTGTCATGAAGTGCAGCAACAAGTAAGTATCAAAAAGGTCGTTTTGTCATGTTGAAACTTATAGCCTGTATTTTAAGGTTCAAGGAAAGTATCTAATTTTATTTGCAAAAGACTTGCTATCAGAAGTTAAATTATAATTCCATTATTGCTATAAAGTGAGAGAAAAATGTTTCAATTTAATTGCTTGCTCTTAAAAGGATTTTTGAGTATATTCTTATTGGGATAATTACTAACCATAACATATTATAATAAGTTATTATATTTTTTCATGAAAATTTTTAATTCTTCAGGGTCCTCAAAGGTCAAGAGCTGACACGATATTACTCAACATGCTGATACATTTAAGGAATCAGTTTTAGGGGTTTTTTTGTCTTTTTTGGGGGGCAGAACCAGGGATTGAACTCAGGCCCTTGAGCTTGCCAGGAAAGCACTTATTCCACTGAGCCATCTCCCCAGCCCCTCCAGTATCAGCTGTTAAAACTTCCTAAATTGGCTTGACAGCTTCAAATTAGGCATCATCTTATGTTTGTCCTTTCTCCCTGTCTTTTTAATAACAGTGTCATATATTACGATGATTTTGTGAGTGGTTTTGCTATATCATGCTTCAGGGTAATCAATGGGCAATGGAACCATATGGGTTGTAGTCTTACTGTATTCGAAAAGACAGATGGCAATAATGATGAATGGAATTACTCCAAACATTTATTGCATAATGATATCACAAGGACTTTTATTTCTGAATTTTAATAGTTCAATTTCTACAGTAACTTGCAAAAAAAGTGTTCAGTTACCATGTATCCATGAAATCATACCAATTTGTAAATTATAGCATTAATTACATTTTAGTTAACACTGTATTTCATGTGATGGAATTTCACTTTTAAAAGCATTGTAGGGGCCGGGGAGATGGCTCAGTGGAATAAGCGCTTCCCTGGCAAGCGCAAGGGCCTGAGTTCAATCCCTGGTGCCGTTAAAAAAAATAAAGGCATTGTATTCACATATCTTATTTCTGACCCAGTGATCATGTTAGTATTGTGGAGTTAAAAGCTAAATTAGTATTCAGAGCCAACCGTGATGTACAGGTGTAGTTCTAGAAGTGAAGAAGCAAAGATTCCATAACAGTTCTGCACCTTAATACCTTTGTCTGGTGGGAAGCAGAAAAAGTAGTCCTATGGACTCTCAGTCCTTATCTCTTGCATTTCTTATCTCAGTAAGATTTCCTGAATCTTACTTATTCCAGTAGATTTTCTAAAATGATGTGTTAATATAACTGTAAACACAAAGACATAATGATGTGACTTAGGCTGTGAGTATGTTTTTTGTTTTTTTCTTGATTTGGAATTAAGTCAGTCAGGGAAGGATTACTTTGGGGATAGTATTCATAAAACAGTCCCCTCCTGGGCTGGGGAGATGGCTCAGTGGAATAAGTGCTTCCCTGGCAAGTGCAAGGGTCTGAGTTCAATCCCCAGTTCTGCCAAAAAAAAAAAAAAAAAAAAAAAAAAAAAACAGTCCCCTCCTAAAGGTTTGCCATCATTCTAAAAATATGCTAACATCAGTACATACAACAGAAATCCAGTGTAAAGGAAACACTTTTTATTGGATATACGTTTGCAATGTTTAAATGCTAAATGAAAGTCCATATGCATGCCTTACTTTTTGCAATTGCAGAGTTAAAATTAAAAATTTACACAATACAAAACTTTTTTTTTTTTGGTGGAACTGAGGATTGAACTCAGGCCCCGTGCTTGCTAGGGAAGCGCTTATTCTACTGAGCCATCTCCCCAGCCCAATACAAAACTTTTATTGTCATTCTTTTTTCAAAAATTATTCCCAGCTGTAATTATTAAAGGCATAGCATGTATTTAGCACAGCAAAGATTTAGCTCCCCATTGGAACCTCCAGCTCACTTACCATTTAATTTAGAAAAAAATACAAAATTTTTAACAATAATGACCACTTTTCTGAAATAAAGATCATAATTTTTTTTTAATTTTGAACTTTTTATTTTAAAAAAAATTACAAAAGGCATAAAAACTAAAAAATATATACTGTACTCTGGTTTCTCTTCATATTGTATAAATCTTTTGCCTTTTTAAAAAAATATATACTAAAAAGTGTAGGGATACCTACAGTTTAATTACAGACTTTTTAATATTTCCAGATATATTTAGTGCACATTGGTTATACATGTTTCACGTTATCTTCATTAATGACTTACACCAATAAATTCCCAGCACTTGCTACACCCTTGCATATGGCAAGAGTTCAATGTTTATTGATTGGAGTAAGTATAGACAAAGTAAGGAGGTCCACAGGCAAAAATCATTAGGGAATCTAAGATAGAAGTTATATGCTTTCATAACAGCAGTAGGACCCAAATAATCAAATAGGAGCTTCATGCAATATTTTTTAAAAGCTATTATGAAAATATACTATATAATCTACATTGAAAAAGTAAGTAGAACAATCTTTATTTCATCAAAAATATGTTACAATCTTCAGTGTGCCAAGATAAGGTAATTTGGCTGTAGGCAAAGAGCCTTTTTGCAAGACAGATGCTTTACTGTACGATTTAGAACAAACTAATAGCTATTCCATTCATATTGGCCTGGCACATACAAGAGGATTACATATGTCCTAACGAATCCAGGTATCTCCACCATCACTTGATTTCAGAAATGCTGGTTGAAATGGTGTAGACAATACTCTAATAGAAATCTCTGGGTCAAAACAAGAAAAGGACTAGCATCTTTACAGCGGTGTAGAATTTGGAATGTTCTACATGTATGTACTTCTTTTACAATAAGATACGTGCACTTTCTTGTCGCTGTTATGGTTTGTGTCTAGTTGTTTCCCATCCCCAAAGCCTTACGCAGTCACTGGAGCTGGCATCTAGAGTTTGTGATTATTTCATGATTGAGCGCTACACCCACCATGGGGTGGGGAGCCTGAGTACCAGTAAGAAGGGGAGGTGGGCTTGCTAACTGCCTCGTGCGGCGCCCCGCCTCGCTCTTTGCTTCCCTCTGCACGTGCCACTCTGTCTTGGAGCCAACTAACTATGGGCTGAAACCTCCTCTAACAGAAAGCTAAATAAACCTTTCCTGCCTTAATTTGGGGTGCTGTCTACTGTCCCAACAATGAGAGAAAAGTAACTGAGATAGTAAGGTCTTTTATTTACTTTATTTATGGAATTATATCCATATGGGTTCATTTCAATTTATGAATAATTTTTACTTAGGAATTTTGCATTTACATTTTCAGTCCTTGTATTGAAGACTTTCTCATTGTCTGTGTTGCTTTCTTTTATTCTGTCCTTTCTCCTTTAGTACTGTTACTCAATAAGAAATGGAGAGATAAAAATAGGGAAGCTGTATCATTTTAGGTCACCAAATCTGAAAACTTCCTGTCAAGCAGTGCTACTGTGCTTATGTTGATGTCTCTTTAGGAATCTTTAGGAAGATTTTTTTTTTCTTTTTTTAAATTTTGCACATGTTAAGAAATTTTGTTATATCACTTCCTTGATAGAAAAAGAAAAAATCTCTAAGATCTTCATATTTTGATAGAAGTTTGTTAGACTAAAATTCTTATCCAGAATTTTGATTTGGATATAGCTCACCCCCACTCGCAAGATCATACGTTCCTGAAAGTAAAACATGGACACTAAATTCTAATATTTAATTTGTGTTCCAAGGAATTTAAACAGGCCTAAGGTTTTAAAAGGAAAATTAAGTAAGGGTGTTAAAATTGTGTTTCACATAAGCAACTCATATAAAAGCACTTTTCCTTACAGTACTTTGAGAGTATTAGAATATTTATCCAACTAATTTTCTTTTGAGATCCCATGCTCCTATAGGAGAATGAATGAAGTACAAAGGCATCCAACAACTTCACAGCTTAGACCTGAGACTTCTGAAAGTTAAAAAAATTTTCCTCCAAGCCTTACTTCCTGAAGACAGGATGATTCTAATTGATCATGTCACTGAATAAAGAAATGTATATTGACATACAAAAGCAGTGTATAAGTTGAAGATTGTCTCGGCTACCTTTTACTCATTGCAAGAACAAAGTACCGACACCCAAAATTAAGAAAGGGCTTTCTTAGCTCACAGTTAGTGGCGGCTTTAGCACATACCCGGCTGGCTCCGAGGCAGATGGCAGCAGCTCACGGCGGCAGGAAACCACAAAGACCTGAGGAGGAGCGGCAGCTGCGGCGTCCATCAAGGCTCTCATCCTTCCAGGCCAAGTGCAAAGACCAGCGCTCCTCCAAGGGAGTGGCGGCGGCTGCTTCGGAGATCCGAGCTCCTCCGAAGTGGCATGGCCACGTGGACCAAGCTCCTCCAAGAAAGTGGCTCCCAGAAGCCTCCCTCAACCCCTTTATTTATTTATTTGCAGAACCGGGGATTGAACTCAGGCCCTTGTGCTTTCTAGGAAAGCATTTATTCCCCTGAGCCATTTCCCTGGCCCACGACCCCTTCATATAACCTTTTTAAATTTTTTTATATTTTTATTGAGAAACAAATAGCAATGAGGCGTTTTCAAATCAAATTAGTAGGACAGTTTTAATAATTAATACATTGCATATTGTTTTCTTAGTGGTTAATTGTTCTACAAGATGCAGACATGATATTCTATTTACAAACACTATTAGAACAGATCCTTCTATTCATTGAATTAAGAGAATGTAGCTGTATACCTATCTTAACCATTTTGGATATACAGATACAAAACAGTCATTCATTTGTATCCCCTTTTTTCATTTAGTTTGGTCAACTAAATATTATAGGTGTTTGAGTTCAGCAAAATATTCCCAAATAGTCCAGTAGTCCATAATAGTATTGGGTTTTCCATATGCCTGGCAATGTCAGAATTTGTTTACTTGAGTCATAAGTAATAATAATATGGCTCAGCATAATAATATGGTTTTACTTCTTATACTTTGGTTTAATACTTTTCTGCTGGATGGTAAAGAGCAAGATAAAGCAAGGCCTATGTAACAAGAATCATAGCTTTTGTATCTGATTAAGGTCAGTCAAATCCCCTCAGGATTTATCCTGAGACCCTGCACCACAGTTCGTAGATCCTTTGTCTGTGTCAGCCATGTGGATGAGTCATGGCCGTGGCTTGACCAATTTGCTTTCTATGAAAGCCTAGAGAATGTTTTCTCTCCAAGTTACTCTCCTTAGGCACACTCTACATCCTCCATCACTTTCCTCTGTGGCCTCGTAATCTCCTTGATCAGAAAATTTGGGACACAACTGAGTTTCATGATGTTACTGTACAGGTTCTCTGATGTCCTGAGTCTTAATTGACCTTGAAAGGCTAGGGCCAAAATGTTGGTTGTCCTGTGGCCCTCCTTTTTGTCTAACTTTTGATCTGCAAACTTAGGTTGTTAACCTTACAGAAGAGAAGCTTATTGTTATTAACATACATCCTAGGCTGCTTATCTTAACCTCATTATCTGTCTGAATATCAAACAATTTAGGCTTAACATGCAGCAGGCATTTCTCATCAAGTATTGATATATTAAACTTTAAGTCCTTGCAAAATATAATGTAAAAAATTAAAATATATTTTAAAAATAAAAATAAATAATTATACATGTTTACATATAGGTTCAGAAATCTAACCTTATACAGCATTATAGCAGGACAGTTCTGCATCACCCACCTTAACTATCTTTTTAATTTATTTTTTTATATAACCTTTAAATGCTGAATTTCTCTGGGATGAGGCTTCCATGCCCCAGGGCACAGAGTCCTGAGCCATCCAGCCAAGCTTCCCACATTTCAAGTTGACACAAGGTCAACCACCACAAGAGTCAGTCAATTATGGTGCATTTAAGTACAGAAAAGACTTAATGGTTGCTAAATGTGCAAAATCAGAGAAGAAAGTATATGTTTTCAAACTTAGGGGATTATCAACAATGAAAGGGAAAATAGACAAAAATTGAAATGTACAATATTGCTATACCTTATCAAAGGAGTGCCATTTAAAATCAGGCTTCCAAGAGTGGGTGAGATAGCTCAGTGGAGTAAGAGCTTGCTTAGGCAAGTGCAGGGGTCAGGGTTCAATCCCCAGCACCACATGCCTCACCACTCTGAGTAGGTGTGGTGGTGCTTGCCTGTAATTCCAGAGCTGGGGATACTGGTAAAATGTGGAACACTATAAATCTGAGCTGCCTGGTGAGGTTTGTACTAAATTAAAAAAAAAAAAAATGAGGCTACCTTTTCAAGAACATATTGCGTGATTTGTACCAAAAGATGACTGAAAGGCCTGGCATGGTGGCACATACCTGTAATCCCAGCATCCAGGAGGCTGAGGCAGAAGAATCATTGAAAGTTCCAGGGCAGCCTGAGCTACATAACATGTTCAAGAACACACTCCATTTAGCAAGACTCTCTCTCTCTCTGTCTCCTCCCCACCTCAAAAGAAACAAAGGCAACTCAATAGTGCGAAGGTAAATGTGGAAGTAGAATTTTACAGCTACGACATGATGGCAGACATAAACAAAATTCTCCTATGACATTGTCAAAATGCTAAGCCCGTGATTTCAGGGCCAGTGATCTCCTACTGATTAATAATCAAATGTGTTAATGCAGATAAGTATCAGTATGAACTACATAGAATTTCATCATAAATTCAATAGCTAAAATATGCAGGTATCCATGTATCTCATCTACCTATATGAGGTTTATGACATTTATTTGGTAGTTATGGATTGTTTTGAATGTGCAATGATTTGAGTTATTAAAATTCAGGTTGCTTATGATCCATGTGAAGAACACACATTGCATTCAAATGATTAGGTAGCATTGCGCCTTTCATCTCAGAGCAGTGTGTTTTATTTCCCTGGGGTTGGGATTAAATTGAGATTTTGTGTTCATTTGAAGTAATTGTAATGAGAATATTTAACATAGGTCAAATGGAGAAAGCCAGAATCCTAGAAATGCTTTTAAATTGCTCTTTTATATAATGTTCCACAGTGGGATTGAAAAAGACTATCATGTTTTGTTTAAAGATGTTACTCTGTTCTGTTTGTGGATCTAATAAAATGTTTGAAAGAAAAGAGTATAAATTACACAAATAAATTTTAGAAAATAAGAAGGCATCAAATAATTACACGTTTGAAATGCACAGCATACTATTAACGATCTGTACAGAAAATCACAGATATGTGTATTGCTGGAAAACTTTAAATGTTGTCATTTTATTCCCATAATGGAAAAGGGGACAGTTTTATTTATATACCCACAGATGTAGGAAAGAACTACCCAGCAGAGCTATGCACCCGTAACATATCTTTGCACTGTTTTTTCCCTGAAGCAGTCTTTTTATTTGAGCAACACAAGCAGTTCTCCATCTCTTTCATGGGAGTGGGCAGGTATATTAGCTCCACTCTCCCTTTGAGGACATTGACTTTTTAAAGTCAAGCAAAGACCAATCATTTCACTGTGCTACTTTTTTTCTGTCTCTTCTTTTGTGTTTTTTTTTTTAATAATAATAATTGCTGAACTGGATCATTCTGTGGATAAAATCCACCCTATTCCTGAATAACTAGCTATTGAAAACCTATTTCAACATTATATTAGATGATGTTCACCTAGTATATAAGATTCTCTACAAAAGAATACAAGTGTCAGTAAAATTCATTCAGTTCTAAATAATATTCAAAAACTGTATTAGAGCTAAAATACGTTCAGTGAGTGCTCAAGGTGCTTACCACTTCAGAAGAATAACGTAACTTGGGTTAATGTATTAGCTTAAATAACACATTTTCTAGTACAATTGCAGACTCCTATACTAAGTGGAAATGGGTTTATGTTGAGTACATTCTGGCATAGAAGCTGGTTTGAAATGTCTCAAGAAACCCAGCAATGTAACACAGAAAAGTTGTTTACATTAAGAATTGTTAATGACGAGTCTTTCTTTTGGGAAACTCCCTGTGATAACATGAGGTTCTCCTGTGTCACTTCTACCCTGGCCTAACCAGTACCATCAGAACTGTATAAATACGGTCACTATTCATTTTTTTATGGTTGTTGAAGTCCTTTCACATTTGCCTAAGAAACACCCACTATATTGTAAATAGCAAAGGCAGTCTGAATCAATATTTTTGAGTAGGCAAGTATATCTAGTAATAACACTATAATTTAAGGTATTCTGAATGTTCCAGATAATTCAATAAGGCATTCAACTCATAAAAATCGTATTAGGAAAGTGGAGATGTTATACAGTATAGTTAGGATACATATACAGCTACTTTTACTTAAATCAATGAGAAGAAAGATTTGTACTAATAGTGTTTGGACAGGATATCCTGTTTGTATCTTGCAATATGGATAACCACTAAGATCACAATGTACAAGGTATTAACTATTGAAACTGTCCTATTAATCAGTTTTGAAATTCTTATTGCTATTTGTTTCTCAATAAAATTAAATAAAATTAAAATAAATAAAATAAAGTGGAAATTTTGAAATGTGTAAGTACATACAATCTAATCAAGATAAAATATACAAAAAAATTCTAAGGGCTTAATCTGTTTAACTAGAATTTGATGCATTGAGATCATGAGAATGGGTTTACATACGCACTTTTTCTAATACAAGTTTTTTTTTCTAACAGGAGTTTCAGACTGCTCATACACACACACACACACACACACACACATATGTTGGATACATTGTAACAATTGTAGCAATGAACCAACTGAAAAACTACCTGAACTATTTGCAAAATAGCAGGATGTTAGATATATACCTTTAAATTTTTCATTACTCAATAATGTCTTAATTTGGGAATATGAAAGAAGGGAAATAAACCCATGGTAATAAAGGTAATTATAAATTATATGGTAATTTGCTGTAAAGAATTTTACAACAGCCTTATCTAGCAGAAATTATAAAGCTTTGAGCAACTTGTATAATAAAACAAATGTCAGGAATTGTGCTTCTGAATGACAAAATTGCCAAGATAGTAATAAATATGTAGCAATTCAATAAAAATTTAGAAGTTACTTTTGGAACATAAATTCTAAAATGATATGATTCATAATAGTAAAGGATGCCATTTAAAATATTAGAAGAATAAATGTGATCTACTAAATGTTAAAATACATTTTAACACTACAATATTTTAAATGGCATGATAATACAGTGCTATATCTGGAATCTCCACGGAGATCAGCAAATAAAACAGGTAAACATAACAACTAAAGTTAGCATTTTCTGCATGAAAAAAGAAAATCCAAAAGAAGAAAAATAGAGTAGTAATTATTGAAGGAAAAATCGTTGAGATTTGGCTTGAATTGGGGGTAGAAAATAGTCATACAATGAAATTCAAACGTTAAATAATATTTTTGAAGAATTTTTATTTACATAGAAAAACATGGAATGGAAAAGCTATGAAAATGCTTGTGTACTATCAGATATATGCATGCAAAACTAGAAGAATAAATAAAATATATATATGTATATATATATATAGAGAGAGAGAGAGAGAGGAGAAAAAGGTGGAATAACTGAAAAAAGAGACAAAACAAATTAAACATTATCTGCTCTTTTGGAAGACAGCACTATGTATTACAACAAATACTGTGAAATTCATATTACTTTGATGAGTGAAATTCTGTATCACTTGTAATTTTTCTGTTTTAATACTATTTTGTACTCTCTATAAAAGAAAATTCTTGTATATTATGACATAATTGGGAAAGCAAGTGTGTACATAAAAACACAACATGGACAGTCACCTCCTAGAAATTATGCTAATATGATAAAAAATAAAAAGTAAAATTGTTTTATGCATGCAGGCAATTTTAGTCTTTTTTCTCATGCTTTTTATGTTTTGTTTTAATAAATTCCATTTTTGTCTTCAATCTCTGGCATTTGGCTTAAGTTCCATTTTCTTGGGAGTAGATTATTTCTTTCAGTGGAAAAGGACAGACTACTGTTCTTTCTTCAAGAGTGCAGATATTAATTTGGGGGCACATTTTGCATTCAACAACTCCCTGGAATACACGCTGCGATAGCCTCATAATGTCAGACGTTTCCCTTCCCATGGACTGGTACTGTTTTCTTGAGAGGTCTATTTTTTTCTCTCTGTTTTGCTATCTCTTGCTCTGACTGATGACATTTGGGGAGATAATTCTTCCCTGAAAAACCATTTTACTTTGCTTTGTACACTAATTACCCATTTTTTTTTATTTTTAAAAAATGACACAGGCACACTTTAGACAAAAACTTGGGAATTAGTCATTTTTTAATTTATATAAAAATAGTGTAATGGTAAGAAATGAATGACATAATTTAGAAGTTAAGAAACTTAGGCTCTAATCCTTATTGTTTTTCTCTCAGCCAGAAGTTAAAATGAATAGCAATTTAAACAACAGTATTTTCAGTTTTGGTCTTAATACACAACGTAAATATTTTCTTTTATATCTAGCAGTCCTTGCACATTTTATCTATTTATTCAAATAATTCATTTATTGAATTGTTATTAATTTCCTGAAGCAGTATAAGGTAGTTATTTGGGTACAGAAATGAATAGAAGGCTATAGTTTGCATGATACTAGATTTGTTACTTTTATTTGTGAAACTGTGAGGGAAACAATTATTCTATTTCAAACAATGAAGATTTGAGGTTGATTTTCCTAATCAAGAACTTTTAAAACTAGAGCATTACATTTTTCACATGACACAGTCAAGAAGGCAACAAATTATTTTTAAGATAATGTATATGTTCTTATAAGTGTGTATAATATTGCTCTCCATAGACTGCATTTCCACATAATAATTACAGCTTGGCTGTACTTACAGTAGAGTCCCACCTATATTTAACTCCTACCAATGGCTTTTGATCAGGCAACTTTCATTCATGATGATTTTTCACATAAAGACATTTGACACTATTACCTTTGCATCCTTCAAGAAAAGTGTAACATGTATGAGATTTGTTCACCAGATGAATTTTTTTTTACAGGAAAGAATGGCCAGATAGTTTTCTGAGACAAATAGTGCTGTTATGTACTTGACTCAAAGGGTAGACTAAATGGATAATTTTGTATGCAAGTTTCTTGGCTTGCTATGATTTTTAAGTGAAGGATTCCACCAATTATATTTGTTGTATGTGTGTGTACATCGAGAAAGCATATGTTAGTAGGGCTATTAAGCAATTAACTTCATGCATATAGATACTTCATTTTGCACCAAACCATATGATGTGATTGGAATTTATAGAAAACCATCTTTCTTGCCAGAAATTGAGGAGAGCTAATTCTCTAGTCTGGAGAATTGTGGTTTTATGGCTGAATCTGTAGACTAAAGAATTAGGGACCTCTAATTCTATATTCATATAGCTTAGAAAAATGCATAGAGATACAAGTTTTATTTCTATTACATTAAGAAATTGGAAAAAGAAACCCCAAGTAGAGGACAGTTCATACTGCATGTTTGCTAAATGTTAACTTACAATAAAATGATCCCAGAGAAATTAAAATTAATTAGTGTGTTTTTCCTAAACTGTGTGTCATGAGGCTTTACGTCCCTCTCGTATTTGGCTCGGAGCTTTCTAACTGTCTATGTAAAAGGGAGTGCAGTCAGTTACAGAGCCCACAACACCCCTGAAATACAAAACAAACTGGTTGCTCAGTAGAAGCTCAGCTGTGTCCAGGGACTCAACAGCTGGGACTAAGGCCTGGTGCTGAAGGCACAGGGACACGGGGAGGCCGCCTGACGCTGCCAGCTGTGCAGCAGACACCGGAGTCTTATTTCTCAGGCTGATGCCCAAGAACAATCTTGAAAAACTTTCTCTATGAGGGTGAAATACCACGACTTACTGATAATGGGCCCTAATTTTTAAAAATCTAAAATCCCTAGAAATACTGGCTTTCACATACTTCAGGTTCTCACGCACTTTCCATGCAAAAAGCAGGATTCGTTGTCGCCTGCCGCGCTTCCAGCTGCTTTCTGCATAGGAGTGTGCCGCTGTTTTTTCTCATTTTGGTAACACTCATATCCCTGACCGTAATCACTAATTAGTTTTGTTTTGTTTTTGTTCTTTTAGAAGGGGAGGATAATATAATGAGATGTAAACTACTTTACTGGCCTTTTATAAATAGTAAGCAAAACCTGTAAATCTAAATGATCGGGTTGACATGTTTTAGAAATATTAACATTTTTTATTCACATGAAAGGAAATGTTGACATATTTTATAAATTTACATTCTCCCTTTACTGCTGCCATTTTTATTGTGAATTTCTCTGCTCCATACTTCTGAAATGATCCATTTTCCAGCTAGCGAGCAATATTCTTCCAGTCATATGAGCTGTTGGCTACTTAATGATGTAAAAGATTGCACGACTCTACCACGAATCACGGGCTAGCATTCTTGTATTCGAGCGGTCTGTGTTCGCGGGGACTGTGGGCAGATCCAGGTGTTCTTTGGGGTTTTGCAGTACAAAGCTCAATGCAGTTTAGCCTTTGATGGCAGTTAGGCTATGGCTTTACTTTATAATGTCCAAAAAATTAAAAGTATAAAGACAATGAATAAGTCATTCAAAAATCTGAAAGAGATGATCTAAAGAGGTACATATTTGCAAATGGCAATATTTTCAGGTAACAATCAATTTACCTGAATATAACTTCCAAGGACTTTGCTTAAAACTTAGTTGCTTGGAACTCAAAATGCCGTTTTCTTAGAAGAATGTTTATAAATTCAAATCCCTTCAATGAGTACTTAAGTATAATTGCTGTCTCCACTCTGAAAGAATTTACTGGTGGTGTGGAGGGGGGGAGGAGCGAAACAAGGACACAAATAACTTGGCAAATCTCTTTTTTTAACATATTGTCAAGTTCCTTATAAAGCAAGCTCAAACATGGCAGAAAGCCATCGCTGAGTTTCAGAGTCAAAGAATTCATAGATTGTTAGATTTGATTCTCTAGATCAGCTAACCAAAATCTGGGAGGCGTGGGCTAGCATCTTTCAGCTCAGTCTCATTTCTCCTTCTCCCCAGCATTCAGCGCACAATGCCCACTGCTTCGCTCAAGTGAAGCAGGTAGAAAACAGTTTCAGCTGAGCAGGTAACCTGGATGTTATTGGGGTTAAGAAATTTGCCTTATTATTGAGATTAGAATCTCTCTCAAAGATTCCCTGATCACTTAAATGAATTATTAATATTGATTCCAAAAAGTGACAAATTGTCAAAGCTTAAGAGACTTTCTATCTCTTCAACTAGAAGTGTTAGTTTCTGACATCACATTTTTTTCGTTTATGATGATTTTACTTGATGGGGTACTTGACAAAGCACAATGCTTGTTATTTTGAGAACTCATATTCTTTTACCTTAAATTTCACACTTATGTTTGACACTAGTTTTCTTTCTTTGGTGAGTCCCATTTAAACCTGATTTAATAAACCAATTCTGCTGAAGGTACCTCATTTTACCAAGACTTGTACCTCTAGTGGTCTCATTACCAGAGGTCACATTTAAACTGTTAAATATCCACTACAGCCAGTCACCAGGGAGCCACCAGCCAGCCACACTTCCAGGTTCTTCTGTGTCTCCTTGGCACCACACTCCCAAGGAAAGTAGTTGCCACAGATAGACATAGAAGAGACAAAGCCAGTCCGCCAGTAGGAAGTCCTGTGGGGGTTGTGGGCCTCACAGGTAGTACCAAGGAGACAGAGCCATGAGGGACTGACTGGCTCAGGATTAACCCAATAGGACCAGAGAAAGCCCTGAAACTGGGAATAACCCTGTCTGTTGTTTCTATGCCCCGGGATCTCTGGGTAATAAGGCAGCAAGGCCAAGGCTCCTTTACGGACTGGTAGGATACTTCTTAAGTATTGTAGTAGTGTTTGGAAGTCTGTCTCTAAATGCTACCCGGTGTCACAGCTACTCATGTATCATCCTAAGAGCCAGACATCCAGACATAAGCAATGGTGTGGGCATGAACTGGAATTTCGGCCTGTTCTGTAAATGTTTTGTTGTCTCACATGTTTGAATCCGACCTTCTTCTTCTGTGAGCGCAAGTTCAATGCTGTACACCTTTCAGGGTCTGTTAACCCACACTTCAGACCTTTTCCTGCTGATCCTCAGTGCCCTCCTCTGTAAATTCCAAATTAAGACTGAGTCAGCATATTGTTGCTGAGAAGTTTAAATGAGAAAAGGCAAATGAATGCATTTATGCAATACCTGAAATACAATTAGTGTTACTTTTCACAGAATCCGCAACTGACAGGCTTCATAATCCTGTAAATATTTGCATAGCCAATTTGATATGCTTGACTATCAGAAATCACACTACATTGTTGTATCAAAAAACATAAGCATAATGTAGGTTTCTACTTGGTATGAGAAGTTTTCATACTTTTAGGCACTACAGATAACTGCTGTGTGCACTCGGGGGCAGAAGTCAGCGAAGGGCTCTGGGCTTCTGTTTTAGTGAGGAAGGAGGAAGGAGTCTCTCTCTCTCTCTCTCTCTCTCTCTCTCTCTCTCTCTCTCTCTCTCTCTCTTTCTCTCCCTGGAAAGGGAAAGGTTCTTTGTCATGCTTCAGTTTCCTTAGGCTCACATATTATCTTTTTCTTTGGCTCAAAAGTAGAGAAATGAGCATATCTTAAAAATATCAATGTCAGGAAGCCACTGGCTTTTTTGTCTCTGGGAAAAATGAATGAGAAGACTGTCATAAAAAATACAGAACCTTAGGACGAAATACATGAAAATGAATCCTAGAGAGCAGCATTAGAAAGCACATAGGAAACCCTCTGCTACCAAGTAAGTGAACATTTTTAGCAAGGTTTTCTTATCTTCCTCTTGATGCATCAGAATTTTCATCTGAACTGTGTCATGGTTAGGTGCTCTGAGCAGGAAACAATTATAACCCATGTGAAGGCTCTGAGGCAGAAAAGGCCTGGAGAGGTGCTGCGGCACCCCATTTTCCAAGTGCATGTGTGAACTTTTTCTGTTTCCTTCTTAGAGGTTTATCATGTTCTCTGTGCTTTCTTGTTCTCTGTCTTCGTTTCTTAACAGTTGAACGAGTGATATGATTGTCCTACTCAAAATCGGCTTAGTATTAGCTAATTACTCAGCTTTCCTTTGTACCTTCCTCATCATTCATGGGGTAGAATAAATTCTTCCGATGCGTTGTTAAAAACCTGTCAGCTAATTCTGTGGTTGAGCTTTAAAAAGAAATCCGCAATATTCTAATTCTGAACTGTCTTTGTTGAAGAAATAATACTGCGTATTTTCTTTGAAGGTGTCTTGTTGTAAACATTTTTTTTTTCTTGTTCTTTCCATGACACAGCTTTCTTATGTCCAGAAAGCAGTTGCCACTGCCATCGAGACTAACACATGGAAGTCCAAAAGAAAAGGAAAAGCAAAACAAGAAGGTAATTTATTTATTTATTTATTATGTATTTAGTACAGAGTCTACAGAGTCTCACTACACAGATCAGACCTGTACTTATCCTCCTGTTTTCAGCCCCCGAGTGCTGGGATTACAGGCACGTTCCACGACGCCCAGTCTCAATCGCCGTCTCAGCACGCCCTAGGGGCAAGTCTGTCTCGGGACACTGGGGATCAAATCCCGGCCGTTGCACTCTGTCTAAGCAGGTGCTTTAGTCTGCTGAGCTATCCGGCTGGCCCTTAAAGGTAAATTTGTATATGAAAATCTTCTTAAATAATGATCTCAAAAGTTGAACAGTGTCCAGGTATTATTAATTCACTTTAGGTTTGTACGTCTGTTCATTTTATTTGCTAAGTAAAAATTTTTTGACTTTTCTTACTAAGTTGGTATTGCAAAAGAGAGAGTTCTGAAATGTTAAAAAAATTCATTGAGCTTTTCATATAACTTTTACTCTTCAAATTTTACTGATAGTTATTATATGTATTTTCCTAACCTATATTTGCCCTTGTAAATAGTATTGGTTTTGAGATGGATATGAATTGAATATTATAAATGTGGAAATAATTCCCTTTGAACTACTAGGACTTCAAACATAATTCTGTGTGGCACACATCTTTCTGAGTGACCAGAATTAGTCTGTGTCTCTTTGGTTTTTGCTTCTACCTTCTCCCTTTTTTACCCCAAACTCGGTCAGCTTCAGGAAAGCCATGACTTTGCCTACCTTGCTCCTTCATTATTGTCACATAGTTTCATACATCATGCATTGGCAAATAGTTGTAGCCCAGATAATGTTGAACAGATTAATCTTCCTGTTAGTATAGATGCCTACAAGTTATATACAGTTGAATTTTATAAATTATGAATTTTCTCATTTGATAGTCTTACCAAATAATGTCTCCATAATATCTAGATCCTAGGATACATGAAGAAAAAACAGTGAACCCTACAAAGATCAATATCAAGCTTACTCTCAAGCAACTCATATGATTGTATCATATATAATATCAAAGATGTGATCCCTGAAGGCCTTTGCTTAAGCTTGAAGGAACTGATGGCTTAACGTGAAAGTAACTGTCAGTGGAGAGAGATAAATCTATTCTGTCTTCAAGTGGAGCTACAACTGTGAAGAGGCAAATTAGGGTCAATGGTAGAATAAAGAAAGAGCCAATTTTTGTGACCACTACTTTGTATCAGCTACCATGCAGGAGTTTTACAGGTTGCTTCCTGCAGTTGTCCTCAAAGCACTAGGCATGAGACAGAGGTCTTTTCTCTTATCAGAACACAGATTTCTCAGTTTTCAAGTAGCTGTCCTGGGACTGACACTGAGTATGTATAATCTAAAACCAATTTCCCTGCGTGCCAGCCCCACCTCCCCTAGGCACACCGAGATGGCAATTGAGACTGAGGGAGGTGGGGTGCACCTGTAAGCGCAGCACTTGGGAGGCTGAGAAGCCGGAGGAGCACTGAGTCCGATCTGCATAGTGAGACCCTGTAGACCCTGTAGACCCTGTACTAAATAAAAAAATAAAAATTCTTTCTACTATAACAGAGAATATTAGCATGTTTTCCCCACATCTTAAATTCTTTCTAAGTCAAGCAGTCCATTATACATTATTCCCAGTGGCTTTGTCAGACTCCGTGGCAGCAGTGATGAATTTTAATCTGTATTGCTGTTCTGCCTCTGAGTAACCCTAGACAAGCTACTCAGTCGTACTAATTTTTCATGATATAATTTATGAACTGGAGATGCATTGTAGTTTGTGTTTACCTGTCTCCCCAAAGCCTCCCAGACCATATAGTGTGAAAAAGATGGATAAAAAAGAACTAGAACGAACATCTTTGAGATACAAACATTAGAATAGTGGTGGGAAGCCTAAACATAGTGTGAGCTAAAGATGTTGAAAATGCTAAAATATTGGAGAATGACAAAATATTTGAATGCAATTTTGAAGTATGAATTTGAAGAAAAAAGTGATAATTTCATTGCTTAGTAAACACATCACAAGATTAAATTTTTAAGTATTCTTACTTCATCCTTTGCTTCTGTCATCTCTAGGTAATGACCTGCAAAGGGGGAAAGAAGGCACTAATAACAAATATATTACTTTGCTTGTGACACTGTTCTTTTATTAGTGCTTCAAGTCTGATTTAAATAGTTGTCCAAAGTCAGAATAGACAGAAACCATGAGTTCTAATTCTAACTGATGAAAATTGGACATAACGTTTTATGGTTTATCTTTATATTATAAAGTAGAATAAATCAAAAATAAAAATTTTGACAATCAAGCTAGCTATGATGATATACCTATAATTACAGCACTCTGAGAAAGTGAGGCAGAATGATCACAAGTTCAAATCCAGACTAGGATCTTCATGACTTAGAAATACCTTGTCCCTAAATATGTAAACAAATGGATATGGATTTTCTCAATGTAAAGCCCTGGGTCCAACCCTCCACCACATACACACACACACACACACACACACACAAAACCACATAGCCATATATACACAAATGACATTTAATCTATTGCATTGTACCTATATTTCAATGTGTGTATGGATATCATTAAGAAATTCTGTCTGGCTCATTCTCAGTATTTATATCAATTCATTCAGCTAACTAGTGGTATGCTTTCAATTCACCTGGACTAAACCATTGAGAACAGATTGCTATGCCACAAAGAGAGTGGTCTGAAATTCCAAGTGTCCAGGGCTTATATAGGCCTGGGTTTGTAAATAGGATCCCCAAATTCATTCTAAGACCATGCTAATAATGACTGATGGTCAGTTGTCATGGTGATTAAATGAAATGTTATATTTAAAGAAGCTGATATTTATTGAGCACCTGCCATGTGTCAGGTGGTCTGTTATTAAATTATCTAGGCAAGTTACTAAGTTAGATATTAAAAGCAGAACCAAGTTTTGCACTAGTTCCCTCCATATCCTGTAATAAGAAGCTCGTCACAAGGGGCTGGCTAAATAGCTTAGCAAATTAAAGCATCTGCTTAGGCAGATGCAGCAGCTGGGAGTTCAGTCCCTGGGCCTGCCCTGCTGGCCTTGCCCCCGGGGTGATCTGAGGTGACAATTGAGACAGGGTGTGATGTTGCATGCATGTAATCCCAGCATTTGGGAAGCTGAAAACGAGAGGATCACTATGAGTCTGATATATGCAGTGAGACCCTGTTAGACACTGTCCTAAAGCACAAAAGAAAAGAAGCTCATCATAATACCTAGCACAAAGTAGCTCCTCAAAACAGACCCAAGAGTTGAACAAACAGCACAGTTAGAATGGAAGTGACACGGTCTTGGGTCTACAATTGCAGACTAAGATAATTTTGATGGTTATTAATATCACTACTAACTTATCTCCAGAACATATAGTTAAACTATTGATTGAAAAAAGATTTTTAGATAAGGATTTATTAAGAAATAAACTGAACCCGGCACATGCCTGTAATCCCAGCACTTGGGAGGCTGAGGCAGGAGGATTGCTGTGAGTTCAAGACCAGCCTGAGGTACAAAGTGAGCTTAAGGCCAGCCTGAACTGCATAGTGAGACCATGTCTCAAAAAGACAAAAACAAAAACAAAAAAAAGAAAAAGAAAGAAAGAAATAAACTTTGCAGATCCTAAAACGTTTTAAACAGATATATTTACCTTAACTCACCAATGTTGTAGGGCAGGATGTAGGCCTTGTCTTGACATATCTGAACTGGACAGTATCTTTCTTTCATGTCACAGCTGTTAAGGCCTTGTCTATAACAGCTATTTTCTTTTCCTGAAAAATGAAGCAAGAACTTAAAAACATTTTTGAAGTAATCTGAGTGTAAAACATCTTGAAATTTGAACAACTTTTAAAATCTCTTACACTTAATTTACTAGTATTTAAAAGTCATGATTAAAAAGACATATGAGACCTGTCCTCTTTACAAAGTTTAGGTGCAAATTATAGTATTTATTAAATAAGCACCACACTATACAGCATTTCTCTTGAACTATTTTATCTTGCATGAATAAATATTTATACCAGTTGGGCAGCAACACCTTTTTCCTTCTCTTTTTAGTCTGTGGACACCACTTACTCCCTTCTTCAGTAAGTAAAAATGTTCTTTAAAAATTTCTCATTTTGATTAGTACACATTTGCAGTACATAATGGTTGCATTCATTGTGGGAAATTGGTATATATACATAAAGCATCTCAAGTATTTTCCCCCTCACTCACCTTTAAAAAAAAAAAAACAGGTTCACTTATTTATTTCACAGATCCTTATGAAGTTACTCATCATACAGCCAGATTATCAAGGAAAAGAAGAAAAGACTTGAGTCTTTTATTTTATTCCAGTAAGACTGACCAAAGATTTATCTCTTTTGTTCAAGCTTTCAAAGAACCTGTGCTGTGATTCATCCATGTTTTGTGTTGTTTTTTTAGTCTCAATTTCATTAACTTCTGCTCTAGCATTTCTTCTTTTTTTGTTTTTGTTACCAGGAATCAAATTTAGGAACTTGTACTTGCCAGGCAGGCACTGTGCCGGTGAGCTATTTCACTGGCCCTACTCTGATATTACTAGTTTCCTTCTTCATATTAGTTTTGGATTCAGATTCTTGTTTTTCTAAGACTTAGGTGTGCATCCTTATGTTATTTATTTATTTGGGCTTCATGTTTTTCTTATCATGTTCCACAGATTTTGGAATGTTCTACTGGCATTAATGTTTAATTGTGGGAACGATCCAATTTTATCTGTGACCCACTGATTACTCAGGAGGGTACTATTTAATCATTTAAAACAATCGTCTTTCTATAGTTTCCTTTGCTATTGATGTCTGGTTTCCTTGTACTATGATCTGGTGATATGTGTGGGATAATTTGTCCTTTTGAGCTTACTTAAGCATGCCTTATGGACTAGTATGTGTTCTATTTTGGAAAATATCACAGGCACCACTGAGAAGAATGCAGTCTGTTGTTGCATGGAAAACTCTGTAGAGATCTACGAGGTCCATTTATTTGAAGATTTGAATTAACTCGGATGTTTTCTTGTTGGTCTGGTTGATATTTTGTTTGTTACAGTAGCATTTTCAGGACCACCATATCCGGTAACCTGTTTCAGATTACCAGATATAAGCATGCAAAATTGGTGGAATTTTTTAAAAATTATCATGTTTTTCATCTTACACTTCAAGTCCATTAGTGTTTTTCTATGAAGCAGGCTGTGCTAGTATTTGTTGCATACATTTTCATAATCGTGTTTTCTTCCTATTGAATTGTTCCTTTAACCAATATGCAGTGATTGTTTTTTCTCTTCTGATTAGTCTTAGTTTGAAGTCCACTTGCTCTGAAATTATGATAGGAATTCTTGCTTTTTTCCAGGTTTGTGTTGCATGGAATATTCTTTTCAATAATTTGAATTTAATTTGTGAGTTTTGTTTTGAATTAAATGTTTTTCCTTTATGCTGCTTATTGTTAGATTTTGTCTTCTGATACATTTTCCCAAGCTGTGCTTCTTGATTGGAAAATTGATACCATTTACACTGAGAGTTATTACTGAACACTACTGACTTATTCCTGATATCATATTACTTTTCTGTTACTGATTTTATTTTTTCCCCACCGGCTTATCTGCTTCTCCAGGCACATTCATTCTTTTTGACTTTTTGGTATTGTTGGCTTCACTGTCTCTTCCTAAGTTATACTTCACCATTGTTTCATTTATTTTTTTTTTATTGAAGAACAAATAGCAATGAGACAGTTTCAAGACAAATTAACTGGACAAATTTGATAAACTAATACATTGGGAACTGTTTTCGTAATGTTTTGGTATCGTATAAGGTACATACATAATATTATACTTACATACGTTATTATAGCAGATGTCTCTAATCAATGAATTAACACAGTGTAGCTGTACACTTATATTATTTTTTATAGCTGGATTATATCACAGATTCAATAATTAATACTTTCTACCTTGTTATTTTCCTAGTGGTTGTCGATAGTACTAGAAGCTGACATAATATCTTGTCCAAACACAATTAGTGCAAATCTTGTTTCTCATAGAATTATGCAGAAGCACAGCATATTTATGCTAACTGTACTGTTTAAAAACACACACCATGGTTCTTCCTTTGTATTCCCCTTTTTTCTCTAGACATATCAAAGATGGGCACTCCATTGTCACTAAACTAATTTAGGTGCCTGAACTTAGTGACAAAATCCAACACAATCCAGCATTCCACAATGACAGTGAGTTATCTGAAGAAGTTGTTGACTAGAGCCATTTACAGCTCTGCTTATTATTATGGCCTTATTTTATATACCTGGTTTTTACACTTTTATGTTGGATGGTAAGACCTAGATGGAGCAAGACCTATGTACCAAAAGATGTAGCTTTTGTTTCTGATGAGGTCAGTGAAGTCCCTTCAGGGTTTATCTTGTAATCCAGTGCCTTACTCTATGGATCCTTTGTCTGTGTCATCGATGTAGATGAATCACAGCCAGTTTGCTCTCTGTGAGAGCCTGAGAGAAAGTTTTTTCTCCATGTGACTCTCCCCAGGCACACTTTAGAACTTCAGTCTCTTTCCTCTGTGGCTCCATAATCTCCTTGATCAGAAAATTTGGGGCACAACTGAGTTTCATGATGTTATAGTACAGTTTCTCCCATATCCCGAGTCTTCACTGACCTTGAAAGGCTAGGGCCAAAATGTTGGCTGACCTTGTGGCTCCTCTCTTTCTCCAATTTTTGATCTGTGAAGTTAGGTTGTTAATCATCCAGAAGAGAAACTGATTAGTACCCTGCAGCATATGCTGTTCAGTTTGCCCTAACTATCTGACTAAATTCTTTTTAGTTGTACATTTCCATTTGTATTTCTTCTTTAGACTTCTTATACAAGGGAGACTGGACGATATTTGCACGTGTGTCTCTGGTTTATTTCATTTGTGAGTATATGTTCAAATGGCACCCACTTCAATATAAATGCTTCAAGTTTATGATTCTTTATACCCGAGTAATATTACATTATACGGAAATACCACATCTTTTTCAATCATTCCTCATGTGATGGGCATCTTGGTTGTTTCCAAGATTTTGCTATCACAAATTGTGTGCTATAAATGTAGGTACACATATATCACTATGATATAATGTTTTCAGTTCTTCTGGGAAAATTCCCAGTACAGGGATAGCTGGCTTGAATGGGATTTCCAGTCCCACTCTTTTGAGGAGTCTCCACACTGATCTCCACAATGGTTGCACCAGTCTGCATTCCCACCGGCAGTGGAGAAGTGTTCTCTTTTCCCCGCAATCTCTCCAACATTTATTGTTGGTTGATTTCCTTATGATAGCCATTCTTTCTGGAGTGAGGTGGTATCTCAGTGCTGTTTTTATTTGCATTTCATGGATGACTAGCGATGTGGAGCATTTTTTCATATATTTATTCGCTTCTTTAATTTCATCCTCTGAGAAGTGTGTATTCATCTCCGATGCCCATTTCTGAATTGGGGCTTTAAATTTGAGGGCCCTGTTATATCTTAGTTCTTTATATGTTCTAGAGAGCAGACCTTTGTCTCATTGCTTATTAGTTAGGATTTTTTTCAAACTTTGTGCGTTGTCTTTTCACTTTGTTGACAATTTCTTTTGATGTGCAGAAACTCCTCAAGAAGAGTTGATCCCAGTTGTTAATTTTTTCAAGTGTTTCCCATGCCAATACATATTTGTTCATGAACTCTTTACCTACCCCTATGTCTTCAAGAGTTCCTCCTACTTTCTCTTCCAGGAGACTGAGTTTTTCTGTTTTAATGTTTAGATTTTTAATCCATTTTGACTTTAGCTTAGTGTGTGGTGATAGAGCTGGGTTAAGTTTCAGTTTTTGGCATGTAGAAAGCCAGATTTTCCAGCACCATTTGTTAAAGAGGCTATCTTTTTTCCAGTAAGCTTGTTTGGCCCCTTTGTCAAATATCAGATGGCTGAGTGTGATCATAGATGCCTCTGCATCTTCTAATCTATTCCATTGATTCTCAGGTCTAGTTTGTTGCCAATACCATGTTCATTTTTGTCACAGTGGCTTTGTAGTATAATTTCAAATCAGGAATTGTGATGCCTCCTGTATTTATTGGACAAGATTGCCTTTGCTATTTTAGGTCTTTTGTGGTTCCAAATAAATTTTAGGAACGATTTCTCTAGGTCTGGTTGGTATGTTGGTGGCAATTTGATAGGAACTGCATTAAATCTGTACAACAATTTTGGGAGTATGGCCATCTTCATGATGTTGATTCTTCCTACCAGGAGCATGGAATATCTTTCCATTTTCTGAAATTCTCTATAATCTCTTTTCTTAGAGTGTTGTAATTTTCCGTGAAAAGATCTATGATTTTCTTGGGTAAATGAATTTCAAGGTATTTCATTTTCTGTGGTGCTATTGCAAAAAGTATTTCTTCTATTGTTTCCCTCTTAGTGTGTGTGTCATCTGTGTGGGAGAGTGCTATTGACTTTTGAGTATTGACTATGTATCCTCCTATGCTACTGAATTTCCGTATCAATTCTAGTAGTTTTTTGGTAGAATTTTTTGGCTCTTCTATGTCAAGTATCATGTCATCTGCAAATAGTGATAATTTAACTTCTTCTTTACCTATTCTTATTCATTTTCCCTCTTTGTTAATGGATATTGATAATGATTCCCAAATTACTATATTGAATAGGATGAGTGATAGAGTCTTGTACCTGATTTAAGAGTAAAAGATTTCAGTTTTTCCCGATTTAGGATTATATTAACTTTTGGGTTGTCATAGATGGATTTTATCTAGTTAAGATAGAGTCCATCTATTTCAATTTTCTGTAGGACTTTGAACATGAATGAGTGTTGGACTTTGTCAAAAGCTTTCTCTGCATCAATTGAGATGATCATGTGGTTTTTAGATTTCAGTCTATTAATATAGTGTATTACATTTGTAGATTTTCAAATATTGAAACTTCCTTGCATCCCTGGGAAGATTCCTACATAGTCATTGTGTATGAACTTCTTCATGATTTGCTGTATTCTATTTGCTAGGATTTTATTGAGGATTTTTGTATCTGTGTTCATGAGGGAGATTGGCATGTAGTTCTCCTTTTTAGTTGTTTCTTTCCCTGGTTGTGGAATCAGTATAATACTTGCCTCCAGAAATAATTTTGGGAGGACTGCTTCCTTGTCAATTTCATTAAAAGTTTGTGGAGTTTAGGGATTATATTTTCTATAAATTTCTTGTAGAATTCAGCTGTGAATCCATCAGGACCTGGACTTTTCTTTGTCAGTAAGCTTTTTATTATGTTTCATATTTCTTTGGTTCTTATTGGCTTATTGAGAGTTGTTATATCTTCTTGGTTCAGTTTTGGTAATTTGTACATTTCTAGAAATCTGTCCATTTCATCTGTGTCTTCTATTCTGTGAATGTAAAGATTCTCAAAGTAACTATTGACAATCTTTTGAATTTCCACTGGGTCTGTGGCGATTTCTCCATTTTCATTCCTTATTGCATGTATTTGAATTTTTTCTTTCCTCTTTTTGATCAGTTTGGCTAGAGGATTATCAACTTTATTTAGTCTTTCAAAGAGCCAACTTTTTGATTTGTGGATTCTTTGAACTGTTTTCTTCATCTCAATTGAATTAGTTTCTACTCTAATCTTTATGATTTCTTCCCATCTTTGCACTCTGAGTTTCATTTGCTCTTCTTTTTCTAGATGTCAGAGGTGGAACATTAGGTTGTTTATTTTTTCCTGTTCTGTTTTCCTAATGTGTGAGTTCATAGCTATGATTTTCCCTCTAAAAACTACTTTCATCGCATCCCATAGATTCTGGTAATTTGTGCTTGAATTTTCATTGAATTGTAGATATTGTTGAGTTTCTTGTTTAGTTTCATCTGTGACCCATTGAGTGCTGAGTAGGGTGTTGTTTAGTTTCCATGAATTTAGCAGATTTTTCTGGTTTCTTTTGTCATTTATTTCCAGTTTCATTACACTGTGGTCAGATAATATACATGGGATAATTTCTGTTTTCTTGCATACACTTAAACTTGACCTCTGGACTAGTATGTGGTCTATTTTGGAAAATGTCCCGTGTGCAGCTGAGAAAAAATGTGTATTAGTCTGTGGTTGGATGGAACACTTTGTATATGTCCACCAGGTCCATTTGATCCAAGCTCTGGTTCAGTTCTGCTAATTCCTTGCTAGTTTTTTGTCTGGTTGATCTATCTTTTTGGGATAAAGGGGTGTTAAGGATTCCTGTTAAGATTGTGGTCTTAGATATTAGGTTTTTCATGTCCGTTAGGATTTGTCTTATATAGTTGGGTGCTCCTGTGTTTGATGCATAGATATTTATGAGTGTTACCTCTTACTCTTGAATGTTTCTCCAGACCAATATATAGTGGCCTTCTTTGTGTCATTTGATCACTCTTGGTTTGAAGTTGAAACTGTCTGTGAGCAGAATTGCTACTCCTGCTTTTTTCTGAGGTGCTGGGGCATGTAGTATTGTTTTTCATCCTTTGATTTTGAGCCTATGAATGTCCTTTTTAGTTAAGTGTATATACAGCATATTGTTGGATTTTGTTCTTAATCCACTGTGCCAGTCTATTTCTCTTAATTTGTGAACTGAGTTCATTTACATTGATGGTTATAATTGAAATGTGTTGACTTATGATTGTCATGATATTTTCCTGCTGTTGTTTAATCCTTGTATCCTTTGTTTAATTGTCTGTCCTGTTTAGTGGGTTCCTTCCATTCTCTTGCATGGAGTTCTGATCATTGTGGTCTTTCTCTAGAACATCTTTCAGTAGCCTGTGTAGAGATGGCTTCGTCATCATGAAATTCTTTAGTTGTTCTTTGTCATGGAAGTATTTCACTTCTCCATAAAAATTGAAAGAGAGTTTTGCAGGGTATAATAGTCTAGGCTGGAATTTGTTTTCGTACAGGACTTGAAGAACTCTGCTCCATCCTCTCCTTGCCTTCATGGTTTGTGTAGAGAAGTTGGTGTAATTCTGATGGGTTTTCCTTTGAATGTGATCTGCTTCTTCTCTCTACCAGCTTTCAGTTTATTATTTTTGTGTAGGATTTCTGGGATCTTGACTATTGTATATCTCGGTGTGTTTTTACTTGGGTTGAGGTTATTTGGTGTTCTGTATGCTTCAGTTACCTGAATGTTGAATTGTTTCCTCATATTTGGGGAGTTTTCTGCAATTATGTCTCCCCAAATTCTTCTTATGTCATTTATATTGACTCCTTCATTCTCATTGATACCAATCATCCTCACATTGTTCATCCTGGTATCATTTTGCAGGTGATGGATTATTTTTTCCTTCTTTTTCATCATTTTTAAGAGATCCTTTCTCACCTTTTTACTAGCTGCACCAGTGTCCTCAAGATCTGAAATTCTGTCTTCACTTTCACACAAACGGTTTTGTAGACTGATATATTTAGTTCCTCTATATCTCTTTGATTCTGCTTCATGCATTCTAATTCTTTTCTGTATTGCTCATTCCAACAGTCCATCATATTTCTGATCTCCTCTATTTTTTTAAGCATGTCTTCTTTAGAGGTAGTTATCAATTCTTTTTCTGCAGAGTTTATTCTAAATTGGGTTTCCTCTGTATATTACCAGAATTGTTTCTGTATTCCAGGTGCTATGATTTCAAAGAATTCTTTTTTTTATTTCAGAAATTATTTCTGCTTTCAGTTCCTCATGACCTTTCTGCTATTGTTTCTTTCATTCCTATGCTGTTAATTCATACATTTCATCTGGAATATTGTTCTCTGCACTTGTTCTGGGTAAGCATTAGGTTTTCCCCAGATGTTTCTGGATTTTATTCATTACTCCAGGTGCTATGTATTCAAACATTTCTTTTTTTATTTCAGGTGTTAATTCTGATCTCAGTTCCTCTATACCTTTTTGCTTGTCTTTTGCTTCCATCTCTTTTACTTCATTCATTTCAGCTGAGCTAGTTTCCTCTGCACTTACTGGTAGACTCGAAACCTGAGGTTGCATTTTTCTCCTTGTCTTTGTCATTTTGTATAGCACTGACCTCTGACCTTTGGTGTAGAGCTTTGATGCAGCTATAACCTTAGCGTGTGATAAGATTTTAAACTTTGAAGTAATGTTTCACAGGTTACATAATTCAAGGTCTAAAGTTGTTGTTGTTTTTTTTTTTTAACACATTGGTCCATCTTTCTTGACCATAAAGGTTTGTGTAGAGAAGTCTTGTATTTATTTTGCTTTGTTTAAAAGTGTTTTAATTTTAAACAGAATTTAAAACATTTTAAAAATTTAAAAATATTATAGAATTTCAAAATAAGATGATATGAAATCAACAATAGCTTTTATACCACATATTGTTATCTTCAAATCTGGTTCAGATTACCAGCTATAAGCTCACATTTAAAATTTAAGCCTTAACTGTTGCTTTCAGTTAGCCAATAAAAATTAGCAGTTTACTGTAACACTAGTGAATTTACCTTTATATGTGATATACTTTTTCTACCAGCTTTTAAGATTTTTTGGCCCTGTTATAGACTTCTGGTACTTAGACTAGACTGTGGAGTACAGAGATCCTCTTTTGGTAGCATTTGTTGTTCTTTGTCCCTCATATATCTGTACATTTATGTCTTTCTCAATGTTTGAAAAGTTTTCTGCCAGTATTTTTGCAAGTAGATTTGCTATGCCATTGGGTTGTTTTTTCTTTTCTTCAGTTATCCTGAGATTAGTCTTCTTTGTGGCATCTAGCAGCCATTGGGGCCATTTTTCACGTTCTCTTTCTTTTTAAGGTTTTGAGTGGATAGTCTCTGAAGGTATCACTCTCTTCTCAATCTGAAATTCTATCCTCACTTCTGCTACCTATGTTTTCAAGAGAATTTTTAATCTCCTGTGTTTTTTACTGAAGCTTTCAGTGTCTTCTAACTGTTCATAACTGATCATTCATGCTTCGTATCATTTTGTTTGGCACATCTAGCTGTATTACTGTCTTCTGAAAGCTCCCACATCACTTTGCTTATTTCTCCCATTACCTGTTTGGTTATATCTTTGCTGATCTTGCTGAATTCCTCTTTGATCTGGCTCTGGCTCTTTGTTAGCCTATGAAGCCAGGTTTGTGGTTTATGCTACTCTGGCCCTCAGGGCTCAGTAAGCTGGCTTTGGGAAAGTTGAGAGTTTGAGGAGGCATTTGTTGCCTTGTCTTCTCTTATTGCTATTGCTTCTCTTGTCCTATGCTGAGGCTTGTGGCTCTGTATAGTGTAATGACTTGGTTGCTAGTACAGACATCTCTTTAGATGCTTTTCAGTGATCTCCTTCAGGTGTGGCTAATTACACTCACCATCATCTCACGATCTGACTACATTGGGTCATTCGATAGCGGAGATGCTAATTAGCGCCGTGATGGAGTTCTCTGGAGTAAACTCCAGTATTGGTAATGTCACAAAGGTAATATGAGTGCTGCTTTACAAAGAGCTCTGATTGTGTGATGATTATGTGACAGTTAAAAGCGAGCAAATCGGTTGTAGTAGTGTCACAAGAACAAATTATGTACCACCTTTCATCCTACAGAAGTCCACAGTCATCATTTAAACATGGTAGCCAAAATACTGGCTTAGAGTTAATATGTACCAAGTGTTACTGCTAAATTTCTACTAATGATAGAAAATTCAACACTAATTTTACTGAAGTAAGTAACTACCCAAAGATTAACAAAGATTCTATTAGAATGGGAATGCAAGAGGAAAACTTTGAAACTTTAAACTTTATTGAGAATAGAGAAGTGGTACAAAGAGTTTTATTGGGGAGTAGGACATTTATAGGGTTAGGTAAAAACAATAGAAAATACTGATAAGAAATTGAAGAGAAAAGAAAAAGGGAGAAATAATTCATAATATAGAAAGTAAAAATAAGAGAAAAAAATTAAGGGAGAAAAAGAAATAAAAAACAAGGAAGGACAAAAAAATATTCCCCATGACTGGCAAAGAAAAACAGAGGAAAGAAAGAAGAGAAAAAGGCCAAAAATAAAAATGGAAAAAACAAATACCCCCCCAAATATTTCAAACCAAACCCAAACAAATGAGGAAATTTCTCTGTGATTTCAAATGTGTGCTTTTCTTTATAGTGTAATGAATGACTCTGTTGCTAGTATAGAAATTTCTTTAGATTCTTTTCAATGATGCTTTTCAGCATCTTTAGATGCTTTCCAGATCCACAGTTTGGGGGCAAAGTCCATGTCACTGTGTGTCCCTGCTCACACTGGTAGGTAAAGAAGACAGTCAGATCCCAGATCTGTGCTGGTGTAAAACTTCCAAATCTCCACCAATTGAAGCCAAGCTTGGCCTGTGGCAGTGGAGATAGTACCTGTTTCCTTTAGCTGGAGGCCCTCAAGAGATCTCTTGCCAGCCTGACCATGGCTCTCTGTCCATGCCTGTCTCCTGTGAATAGCTCTCATCCTGTCGCTGTAGACATATAACATCAGATGCCTTGAGTTGAGGCCATCCTGAGTCACTGAGCCTTGGGCTCAAACAATCAATCCCTCTCCTGGAGGGCATCCAACTAAGCACTCTCTAGTGCTATAGAATGTGCCCGAACTGGAATCACATCAGCTATTGCAGGTCACTGTACTTGTTGAACTGTTCCATTGCTGTATTCATTCTTTAAGTCTCTGTCATTCCCAGCTTTTGTTATGTCTCTGTATATTCAGCCTTTTTTTTCCCATGAGCCACAGGCCAGAAATTAAGGAGAAAATACAGATTGTCCCTTCCTTTTTGATGATGCTCTTTGTCTCTTTAATTTCTCTGTGGGTTTTAATTTTCCTGGCAGATTTTTCTTGGTTCCCAGGTATCTGCTTCCTTCTTTCTCTTTTTCTTCAAGTTTTTTAAAATTTATTTTTAATGTATTTTATTGTTGCAGGGTCTCACTGTGCAGCTCAGACTCATAGTGATCCTCCTGTTTTCTGCTCCCCAGAACTGGGATTACATGCTTACGCCACTAGGCCTGTACTCTGTGGCCATCTCAATGCACCCTCGGGGATTGGGCTGGTGCAACATGTGGTGCCAGGGATAGAACTGTGATCCCTGCGCTTGCCCAAGCAGGTGCTTTAGTCTGCTGAGCTATCTCACCTACCCAAGTTTTTATTTTTCCATTTTTGTATTCTAAATCTCAAAGAGGTTCAGTTCTTGTTACCTAATGCTCTGAAATTTTCATGGAACTCAGTACTTTACTTTTCAATTGTTTACCTCTTGTGCTTGACCAACAACAGAAAGGTGAAACACTGAGTTTCCTAACAGATGAAATCCTTTCTTCATGGCTGGGCTTCTTCTGGCTGCTGGATCCCAGCATTTGAGGATGAGTACTTTAGGTTCTTAGGATAAATCAAGTAGTATTTGTCATTTGGTGGCTGGTTCATTTCAGTTAGCATAATTTCTTCAACTTTCATCCATGATGTGTATTTCATTTTTTTCTGTGGTTGAATAATTTCTATTGCATATATGTGTCTCACGTTCTTTATACACTCGCCTACTGATTAACATTTAGGTTATTTCCTTTCCATGGTTATGGACAATATTGTTTCGAAGAATGCAGAACGTTTTTGAGATCCTGATGTCAACCCTTTTAGATGAACAGTAGAGGTTAGTGATGCTGAATTATGTGTGTGAAATATTTTGAGGGACCCCCATAGTAACTGCACAATTTTGCATTCGCATCAGCAATGAGGAAGGGCTGATTTTTCCACCTTCTTGTCAATAGGAAGATCATGTTTTCAATACAAATTAACTTTTGCAATGCACTGTGGTCAGATAATACGCACGGGATAATTTCTGTTTTCTTGTGTATACTTAAGCATGATCTATGGACTAGTATGTGGTCTATTTTAGAAAATGTCCCATGACAGCTGAAAAAAATGTGTATTCGGCTGTGGTTGGGTGGAACACTCTATATATCCACTAAGTCCATTTGTTCCAAGCTCTGGTTCAGTTCTGCTACTTTGCTTATTTTCAGTCTGTTTGACCTGTCTCTTTGGGATAAGGGGATGTTATGGTCTCCTGTTAAAATTGTGGTGTTGGAAATTAGATTTTTCATATACATTAAGATTTGTCTTATATAGTTAGGTGCTCCCATGTTTAGTGTGTACATATTCATGAGTGTTACCTCTGCCTCTTGAATTTTTCCCCTAACCAGTATATAGTGGCCTTCTTTATTTCCTTTGATCATTCTTAGCTTGAATTTGAAATTATCTGAGAAAATAATTTCTACCCCTTCATTTTTTCTGAGGTGCTGGGGCATGTAGTATTTTTTTCCATCCTTTGATTTTCAGCCTATGAATTTTTTTATGAGTTAAGTGTGTTCCTTGTATACAGTATATTGCTGGATTTTGTCTCCTAATCCACTGTGTCGGTCTATTTCTCTTAATTGGCGAATTGAGTCTATTTACATTGATGGTTATAATTGAGATGTGATTATGATTGACATGTTATGCACCTGCTGCTGTTTACCCCTTTTCTCCTGTGTTTAATTGTTTTGCCTATTTGATGGATTTTTTCCATTTTTATTCATGGAGTTCTGGTCATTTTGGTCCCTCACTGCAATATCTTTTAGAAGTATGTCTAGAGTTGGCTTTGTTGACATGAAATTCTTTAGTTGTTCTTTGTCATGGAAGTATTTCACTTCTCCATCAAACTTGAAGGAGACTTTTGCAGGGTGTATCACTCTGGCCTGGAATTTGTGTTCATAGAGGACTTGAAGTACTCTTCTCCATGTTCTTCTTGCCTTCATGGTTTGTAAAGAGAATTCTCCAAAATTCTGATGGGTTTTACTTTAAATGCGATCTGTTTCTTTTCCCTAGTGGCTTTCAGTATATTGTTCTTGTGCAGGATTTCTGGGATCTTGACTATTATGTCTCAGTGTATTTTAATTGGGTTGAAGTTATTTGGAGTTCTGTATGCTGTGGTTACCTGAATGTCAGATTGTTTCTTCATTTTTGGGACCTAGCGAGTGCAGTACAGTGGAAGCTCTCCCTCACATAAGTCAGACCTGGGCTGGGTCTGGAGGTGTCCAGAGGGGTCCCGAGAGCATGGCCAACTTTTGTAATGGCTATGCAAAATACTGAACTTATGCTCCATAGAACCAACTGCTGTATTTTACATTTCTATTTCATAGAGTGGTATGAAAACTTAACTGAGAATCTATAACAACTGCAACTACACATTTGAGCTTACAGTAAAAACATGATGAAAAAAGAAAAAAAAAACATGATGCTTTGGGTGTGAAACTCAAATGGTAGAAACAGGGTAATAGAAATTTCAGAGAAGTGCTAGTAGCCTAAGTCATTTGTCTTGCTATGAATATCAGTGAGCAGGTTCACAGAAGAAGAGGAGAGTATATATAGAAATGAGTTAAGAGCATACCCCTGTTATTTTTTTGTAATGAAAATTTAAAGAGGTCTCTGAGGCCCCTTGAAATTCAAAATAGTTTTCTTGAAGGAGTAAAAGTCCTAGAACTAGATTCAAAATTCAGATACATTACCAAGATCATATATTTAATAATTCCTTGTAAGGATTTGTCTTAAATGTATAGGTTTAACACTGCTTGTATATTCTATTTTCTTGACAACATAAAGTGATTGACATTTTTTTGTTTTCTTTTGGGGTTTTTGTTTTTGTTTTTTAGTTTAAGTGATTATGCCAGCATTAGGAATATGCTGCTGCTAAAATATGTTTTATTCCTAGACTGAAAATTTAGAGACACTGCTTTTGACTGGCAAGTATGTGATACCTTTCTGGAGCGCTGTTTCCCTTTGACAAAATGTAGGATGGGGCAAGCTTTGTTTGTGACTGTCTAGTCCTGTATTTTTATGATAGTATAACTTTCCTTTTTCAATTCAGAAATTTTCATGTGAAAATTGTGGCTTATTTTGCTGCAACTTCTACCTGAAAAGTTCATCACTATTTACAGCTCTACCTTCTAGGCAGTGCGGAGACGGAAGCTTTTCACTAACGAACACTTAGTTCCTTCCAGCTACACAGCAGGCAGCTCTGTCATACCATGTCACTATCACCCAGTGCTAATTCCGTATTGCTCTAAGCGCTACTTCAGTAGTAATTTAAAGCCTTTCCTGCCGTCTCGGTTTCCGAATATCATACTTGGAGGCACTGTACCCCAGTTGAGTATCCTTCTTTGTCTCCTTCTCATGCCATGCGCTCAGCTGACCTGTGTTTCAATGAGTATCCCTTCAGTCCTTATGGTCTGGCTGCCTTCTAGGATTTTGTAGTTATTACTCATTTTCTTGTCACTTCATGACATTCAATAAGGATTATAGTAGCCTAGGTGAAATTATGTCAAAAAATAGATATAATATCAGCAGTTATACAAGTTTTATGTATCTATAGATTATTATAGGACACTATATTTTAAGTGGTTTTTTTGTAGATTGAGTTTTTCTGCTACACTGAAGCTGTCTTTTTGGTCAGTTTCCCTACATATACAGACATATCTCATTTAACAAACAAGTTATGGTCCTATGGCTAGGTCACTAATTCAATTAGTCACTAAATGAGGAATTATATATGGTATGTACATTACAATATTCAGAACAAAGATGTGTTCAAAGGAAACTTCAACTTGATGACTTTGCTCTTATTTGAATAACTCTTACATGCAGTAAGAATGTATAACAGCACAAAACTACAGGGTTGTATTGAAATAAAAAATTACAGTACTGCAAGAACAAGGTATATTGTATCAAAAAAAGAGAGTAAGGCTCTGTAAAGGGGATATAGAGAACTACACAGAAAATAAGAGGCATTCCAAGTCCAAGCAGTGTGTTGTAAGTTCAAATAACGTACCTTAGTCATTATTTAGAAGAGCTGATATACAAGTAGGTCATTAATCAAGAAATTTAAATATATCTAAATATATATGTATATATTCACTTTAATTAAGTTCTATTTTTTTCTTAATCAATTTCTAATTAAAGCAAAGAATAGAATTCAATAGAAGTTTTGAATTCTAATGCTTCTATTAGATAATCTTATGCAAGCCCTTATAAGTACAGGATCTCTTCTGGAAATTTCTAAGGGAATTCAGTGTGAGTGTGTGAGTGTGTGTGTGTGTGTGTGTGTGTGTGTTTAATACAGGGTCTACAGGGTCTCACTGCACAGATAGGACTTATAGTGATCCTTCTGTTTTAAGCTTCCCAAGAGCTGGGGTTACGCATGCATGCCACCACACCCAGTCTCAATCTCTGGCCCAGCATGCTCTGGGAGTGGGTTCAGCATGGCACACGTGGGATTGAACCTCACTCCTTGTGTCTGCCCAAGCAGGCACTTTAATCTGCTGAGCTATCTGGCCAGCCCTTCAATTGTTTTTAAAGTCAACTATTTTCATGAGTTTTGTGCTCAAATTACACAGTAAAATGCCAATACCTCAAAGCAACCTACTATCTTGTATAAACTTCAAGGATAGCAAACAAGTCCTAAGTGACCATAATGTTCCTTACACACTAATGATCTTGCAGAATTCACCCAGGTTTCCAAGTCCGCTGAGAGCTGACTAAGAGAAGCTCTTAGCCCCTAGATGCATCAAGGATGTGCAAAACTATATGCCAGGGTACATGTAATGAAACAATGTTCTTCATTTTATAATAGAAAATGACTAAAGCAGCTCAGAAAAATAGAACAATCTTAGAAAAAATGCAAACTTTTATTTCTTCAGGTCAACTTCTTCATAAGATATATTTCTCTTGGTTTTAGCATTGAAAATTTCATGAAATGGGAAAGTTTAACTCCCTCTTAAAGGGTTAACTTTCCTCCAAGTTTTGAGGCCAGTCCTACTGCTTTTCAGTGGAAAGGTTACAAGTCAATTTTAGTAGCACAGAATATGCGTACAACTCAGAATACGCATCCCTGTTCCCCCAATAATTGCACTTCTAAAAATTTTCTTTTTCTTTCGTTGAAAGATTTAAAGTAGCTTTCTTGAAACTCTTAGTTTCATTCTTCCGAAAGTGTCCTGACACAGTGTTCAAATGAATCTATTGCCAAAACTAAATCTACACAGACACAGAAAACAAGCATATAACACCAGGCTGGAGAGTACTTTACAAACTTGTAAGAATGAGCAGATAAATTTATGGACAGTCACATTTACATTACTACAGTCTGACTTGTTGGAAACTCATGAATTGGATTCAGCAGTGGCTGTTCATTCTTCTGGATAACTTATATCTAAACATTTTGTCCTGGACAGCCAGTCTAGCAGATGAATTGTCACTTATAATCATCTGCCCAGAAGTACTTTGGGAACATACAAATAATATTTTTATATCCAGGAAAGGATTTTACTGTCTAGAAAAGAATTTTAAAATAAAACCTTTTTAGGCACCTTTATGTCGTTGAAACTGATGTTTCCTCAAACATGGTTGTAAGGTAACTTTGTACATGGTGGAAGAAACCCTAGCTTGATAATTGAAATCATGTTTTTATAATAAAATTCATTTGTTTTTAGTGTATATCAAGAGTCACTATAGTGTTTTGATTTCTGCAGTTATCTGTTTTGCCTATTGTGTAACACTCTTTTTAGTTTTAAATGTTGCTCGATATATTAAGGAAGTTATCTGGAACAACTACTGATTTTATTCAGAATCTGTTGATCAGGAAGCTAATATTTTTTAAAGATAACATGGCTTTATAATTTATGATTATTTTCTTATCAATTACATTTTTATAGTTTCCTGATTAACTTGCACTTGGTACTTAACTTTACATTTTAGTTCTGCAGGGTCCTTTTACATATTACTATTGCAAAGAAAAACAAAAATCAAAGTGAATTCTTAGTATTGTACTTGAAGCTATAAAGGTACAATTACTGAAACAGCAGCCAAGCATGGGGCCATAGAGCTAACTCGCAGCTTGGTGCCCAGTCCCTGCTGAGAAGGAAATGTAGGGGAACTGGCAGAGTTTTACTACGTCTGCTCCCTGCTGCTAATGAGCTTTAACCTGTTTCTTTCTTGTTATGCTTACTATTTAGATTTTTGCTTGCAAAATTAATTCTTTAGCCAGGAGAACACATGAAAGGGGATATGGGCTGTTTAAAAATTAACAGGCACCAGCAAGGGACATTAAAGGCTATAATGAGTGATATGGTTACTTAATATCAACTGAAGGGCAGAATCTCAGGTGGTTAAAAAAAAAAAGGAGTTGTTTCCCAACTTCAGTTCCATCTGCAGCATGGGCTACAGTTTCAGTGGCATAGTCTTTGTTTTCCATTGTGCATATGTATCAACATACTTTATATAATAAAGCAAGTTACACTGCTCCAGTATGTCTCAAACTTCTGAAAGAAAAAATTCTCATAGAAGACTAGTTTGGGTGTGATTGTATCTATTGTAAGGTTACTTATATATGCAAAACCATGAAAGTAGCTAAATACTCCTTTACATATAGGATTCCTTTATACAAGTCTCAACCAAGTTACACGTAACATTAAATTTGAAGAAAACAAACACAAAACCAAAATAACTATAATTAAAAGGAATGCTTTACTATGACATAGACATAATTACTTTATTTTAGTCATACACACACACACACACACACACACACACATCTTTCAAAACTTTATTTACTTACTTGGTGTAAGGTCTTGCTGCACAGCTCATACTCCTAGTGACCCTTGTGTCTCAGCCCCCCCAACACTAGGATTACAGGTGTGCACCACCACGCCCATTTTGGTGGCCAGCCAGGAGTGTGCAGGGTTCCAGGTCTCCACGAAGTAGCAGAGATTGAAACTGAGTGCTTGTGTTTCCAGGAAGGTATTTAGACTGGCGACAATTGCCCCAGCCCCAGATATATACATACATCTTTAGAATGATAATCATTTTGTGATTTTCATTAACAAATGACATTCAACAAAATCATATTATCCATTTATTTCTATGCACTGCTAATCAGTTATAATAAACACTTAACAAAATAGGCATTTTAGGGTACAGTTCCTTATGAAATAAGGAAAAAAGTTTAAAAAAAAAAGAATGCTTTTTCACTGTTGATGGGAGGGTTAACTGGTAAAACCATTATGAAAATTAGTATGGAAATTCCTCAAAAAAATAAAAACAGAATTTCATTTAGCTAAGCTATTCCCTTTCCAGGTATCTTCCTAAGTGAATTTAAGTCATGTTACAATCATGCATGAATACCTATATTCAGAGCAACACAATTCATGACAGCTAAATTTTAGAAGCAGCCTATTTGCCCATCAATAGACAAACGGATAAAGAAAATGTACTTATATACCAGGGAGTACTACTGTACAGCTGAAAAGGATGGATTGAGTAATTCCTACACAAAGGAATGCACCTTGAGACCCTAATGCTAAGTGAAATAAGTCAGACAAACGAGTCTAAATATGTAGGATTTCTCTCATATGAGATTCCCAAAATATAAAACCATAAGAAAATATAGATAATAGGAAAAATTGAAAATGTTTCCTTGGTGCGTCCCTACTGCTACTTACTACCAGTTTCCTCCACACATCCTGTAATTACCTTGCTGCGCAGAGCTGGGTCTGCCCTCACTGCAGCTCCTTTCCGCCCAGCCTCACACACACCTCCATATTCGCTGAACCAAAATCCTGACGCACTACCTTTGCAAATGAGAAAGGGCTTGCAAGAAGCATGCTTTTTAATTCTTCTTTGTGCTATTTTTCTGTCTTGATCATATAGGTATACATTTATGTAGATATGCACATATACTAATTTATTATATGAGATATTTTGTGTCTATTAGTGTTAGAACTACTTTTCCACATGTAATACATTTTGTGTCCCTTATAATAAAATGTTCTTTGTAAACATGATTTTACAGTTTTCACACATTTCAATATGTGAAATGCTATAATTTATTTGACTGTTATTTGTTCTTATCTTGATCATTAATAAATTTTTCTAATATCTTTGAGAAACATATACTTACAATTATTTTCCTTGTCAACATTTCCTTTTTTTGTATTTTCAATCTCATTTTTTAAAATTTTTTATTTTATTGAAGAACAAACAGCAATGAGATAGTTTCAAGACAAATTAACAGGACAAATTTGATAAATTAATACATTGCAAACTGTTTTGTAATGTTTTGGTATCGTACAAGGTGCGTACATGATATTATACTTCCAGACATTATTATAGCAGATGTCTCTAATCAGTGAATTAAGAAAGTGTAGCTGTTTACTTATCTTACTTTTATACCTGAATTTTATCACAGATTCAATAATTAATATTTTCTACCTTGTTATCTTCCTAGTCATTGTCCATAGTACTAGAAGCCAACATAATACCTTGTCCAACCACTATTAGTGCAAATCTTGCTTCTCATAGAATTATGCAGAAGCATGCCATATTTATCCTAACTGTACTGTTTATACACACACCTCATGGTTCTTCCTTTCTGTATCCCTCTTTTTGTCTAGACCTACAAAGATGGGCACTCCATTATCGTTCAACCAACTTAGGTGCCTGAATCAGTGACACAATCCAGCATAGTCCAGCATTCCACAATAGTGAGTTATCTGAAGAAGTTGTTGACTAGAGCCATTTACAGTTCAACTTATTATTATGGGCCCACAATATATACCTCATTTTTATACTTTCTGCTGGATGGTTAAGATCGAGACAGAGCAAGACCTATATACCAAAAGATGTAGCTTTTGTTTCTGATGAGGTCAATGAAGTCCCCTCTGGGTTTGTCTTGTAATCCTGTACCTCACTCTGCAGATCCTTTGTGTCATCCATGTGGATGAGTCACAGCCAATGCTTGACCAGTTTGCTCTCTGTGAGAGCCTGAGAGAAAGTTTTCCCTCCATGTGACTCGCCCTAGGCACACTATACATCATCAGTCTTTTTCCTCTGTGGCTCCATAATCTCCTTGTTCTGGAAATTTGGGGTTCAACTGAATTTCATGATGTTATAGTACTGGTTCTCCTATGTCCTGAGTCTTCACTGCCCTTGAAAAGCTAGGGCCAAAATGTTGGCTGGCCTTGCAGCTCTTCTATTTCTCCAATTTTGATCTGTGAACTTAGGTTGTTAACCATCCAGAAGAAAAGCTGATTAGTACCCTGCAGCATATGCCATTCAGTTTGCCTTAACTATCTGACTCAATTGTCTTTAGTTGTTGTTGTATATTTCTATTTGTATTTCTTCTGTTGTCTCAAAGTTTTTTGAAGAATTTTTTATCTACTGAAAGTTACTTTAATTATTAAAATTATTCTTTTGTTCATATAAGAGTTATGTGTCAAAACTACTACTTTTATTTATTGTGTGTGTGTGTGTGTGTGTCTGGATTTTTTCTTTTACTTTTTAAAGAGAGTACAAATTAGAATTAAAACAGAAAAAAATGCAAGTGATAAAAAATTTTACTTAGCAAAGTAATATGAATTTCCCAGCTTTTGTTGTAATGTATAGTGTTGTCTTCCAACCAGTTATTCATGCTATCAGATACATGCATGTAAAACTGGAAGAAGGAAGAAATTGTGTAAGAAATTAAGAAGAGAAAAAAGGACAATTACTTTTAAAATGTGTCTATTATGAACATCTACTATGTAAATCTGTGACTTTGAAATCTCATTAGAAATGTACTTGACAACTTCCTTTTACCCACTCCCTTCAGTCTGTGAATCTGGCCACAGGAGGCATTCATAGGCAATTTTCAGGATTATTAGGGTGTCAGTAATATAAGGAGAGGTGACTCAAAATGGATTCATCTTCTGGGAAAGTTTGAATTACAGTGATTTTCCATTTTAGTAGAAGAGGAACCCTAATTGACAAATGCAGATATCTTCAGCTCTATTGCATTAATCTAAGCAGTCTTTTCTCCCAGATCTTAGACATAGTCTAATAAGATCCTTTTTATTTTTGTTTCTATTCATGTCTTAAAAACCATTTACTTTAGAAACAGTCACTTCGATATTTCACATTTCCCCGGAAAGCATCATGGTCTAACTGCAGTGGTTAAAATAGGCAATTTTGTACAATTAAGGCTGAGAAATAATCCAAATGACAATAGACACTTAAGAGATTCTATGAATTGTTGATAGTACAATAAAGACTGTGACAAACTTGGGTAAGAGAGAAAAAATGGCACAGTTAGGCCAATCAATTGCCAAGCTTTTGTATGTTTACTCATTCTTTTCTTTCAGTTTGGATTAAGTCATTTCCATTTTTCCAATCATGACAGTACTCTTCTTAGATCTAAAGTGGAGAGTTATTGTCAGAGTAGTTCTGGAAGCTACAGAGACAAAATTAAGGCCAAGCAGGCTCTTGATCACTTCATCATGATGATGACATACACATTACATTATAATTTTAAAAGACCTTACCATGTTGAATAGTAAAATACGTTATAGGCATAGTGGCTCTCACAGAATCATTATCATTTGCTTTCTGGAAATGAACTCTATCTTCTACTGAAATTTTTATTTTTTTTTTCTTCAAAGCTGAAACACCAATTGAAAGCATGAAGAAATTGAAACTGACTAAGTAACTTTGATCAAAAAGAATATGTGTGCTTGAGCTTGATCCTCAATATCACAAAAACAAACAAACAAAAACCAGAACATATGTGAAAGTTTGTCTCAGTGTTAGACTTGATGTAAGAGAGTTTCTCCTGGACTGATTTTCTGAACAGAACTTAGCACCTTAGGACCACAAAATGGCCTTTAAGCTTAAATGAACAAAGTATTTCTTTTCCTCCAGCGCAAACCCTCGCTATTTCATCTTTTCAACTCTTTTACTGCATTCAGTGCAGAATTACATTGACAAGGGTAGAATTTATCTCCTAGATGAGAATGCTATGCTTCTGTTAAGTGCTAATATAACATTTATGTGTTGGTGCCTTAATGACAGCCCCAGCTTACCTAATGAAAGTTGAAAGCAAACAGTACTCTCTGAGATTTTATTATGAGTGAAGTGACTGCAATTTGAGGCAAATTATCCCTACTTTTGTTCCCATATCAAAAACAGAGATGCTAAAGCAATTGCTACATGCTTGGTGTGGAATTAAGCTCCACTCTCATTAATCGAGAAGGAAGAGCATTTTTCATGTAAACAGCTCACAAGGGTCAGAGAGAAGAGGTGTTTCTGTGAAAAATGCTTGTCAATAACTTTGTGAGTGAATTTTGAAATAAAGTGCCTGTAACCTGTCATTATTCCTTCCTCTCAAAGTCGAGAGTGAGTGGATGAAAATTGAGCATGTGAATTGAAAACAGGGTGAGTGTTATGGCCTTATCGACTTCAGGTAAAATGACTGTTTTAACTTGTTATTATTTTTCCATTCAGGGGTCAGGCAGTGTACAGTATTAGCAGCACAGACTGCAGTGTAAGCAAATTGGCATACAAAAAAGCTATTACCCACACTCACAAAGCAGAAGAAAGAATAAGTCATGAGTATAAAGTGGACGTATGATCCCTACAAAAGTGAGAAAACAACAGCGCTTTGCAAAAGAACACCATGGGTCTGTAAGTATAAGGCACCGAGGAGGCAGAAAATACAAATCTGTGTACAGATATAGGTGTTTAGAAGGTAAGAAAGAAATACATATTGGAGTGACCATTTTTAAAGCACATATTTAAATGTGCAAGGAAATTCTGGCATGTTACTGAATATTAGACATTTAACTCTGTGCCATCTTAAAATTTGTTCTTAAAATCATTTTAAAGTAATTAGCTAGTGAAATTCCAAGTCCATGTCCTTTTCAAAAGCAAAATATTACTATGATCTGCCCTTTCCTTGGAAAAATGAAAATCAGTGACTCTTCAAAACATACATACACACACACACAAAAAAAAACCCCACTAATAACCCTTTCCTTGACTTTTATATTTTTATCTCTAATTTTAAAGACATCTTAGGAATTTAGTGTGACTGTGTTAGGCTATCAAGATAAGCATCCTTCTTTATGAAACTCAATATCTGAAAGCAAGTTTTGGAGGTTTGGGAGTTACATATAATTTTAAAGCTGTGATCACATGTTTATTCAATCTTCTTCACTGAATTATTTTAATCAAATTTTCCCTGGCTTCCAAATAATTATAATGACATAAGATAAAAGAAACATGCTTACATGTATTCATTACCTATTCAATCAGTTTATTCATTCCTTTGATAAATGTGTTCTGGTTGGACATTAATCCAACCCAAATACAATAACCTTAGGAGGATTCCTGACTGCAATTAGTGAAGCAGAGTAGCGAAAACACTGAGGTGAACTGTCATGATAAAACCAGGAGAATGCAGGGCTGGCCAGATAGCTCAGGGGATTAAAGCACCTGCTTTGGCAGACACAGGGACCGGGGTTCCTTGATCCTTAGTCTGTGGTACTGGCCCCACCACGGGGCCATGCTGAGCTGGCAATTGAGATTGGGTGTGGTGGTGTGTGCCTGTACTGCCAGCACCTGGGAGGCTGAGAAGAGGAGGATCACTACAAGTCCAATCTGTGTAGGGAGACCCTGTACTAGATACATTAAAAAGTAGGAGAATGCGAAAATGCAACCCATGCAAGGCAAGATTTTTGTTTCTACTCAGTTGCTAGTCATATAAAAACATCTAGCTTGCCCCTGGCATACAGCAGGCACTAAGGGATTCTACCTCGTGTTGAACGGATGTCATAGTAACATGTGCAGTGCATTAAAGACCCTGAAATGATAGTTATAGAGAGGGGCTTAAGAAAATCTATTCCAGTGGAAGATAAAGCAAACTTCCAGCACTGTTTCATGATTGGTAGGACACAGGATTTCAACAGAGGTCAGAGAGAGAAGGGAGTGGGATGAACTAATTTAATTCTTATAGCTCCAGCAGTGAGTGAGGGATGGGCATGCAGAACTGGCTGGATTAGAAGCCAAACACTGAACTCATTGCTGGGTCAAAATAACTGACACCCAAAATTAGGGAAGGAAAGATTTATTTAGCTCACAGTTAGAGGAAGTTTCAGTCAGCTCATACTCGGCTGGCTCCAAGGTAGAGTGGCACATGGCAGAGCACAGCAGAAAACACCAAATATCAAAGTGAGAAGCAGTGGTTGTGGCAGCTAACAGGTCTCTTTCCCTTCCTTACATTTGTATACAGATTAACCACCCCAGGATGGGTGTAGCACTCAAGCACATAATCCCAGAATTGTGCCATGAATTAATCACAAACTCTAGAAACCTACTCCAAAGATTGCATGAGGCCTTGAGGGGACAATTAAACACAAGACATAGCAATCATTTTGACCCAGATTGTAAAAGTTTCAGCCCATTCCTGGCTAGCTGGCTGGCTCCAGGGCAGAAATGGCTTGGTGAAAGGGAATCACAGAGGGAAATGCACAGCTCATATGAAGAGTGAGAGAGAGAGAGAGAGAGAGAGAGAGAGAGAGAGAGAGAGAGAGAGAGAGAGAGAGAGAGAGAGAAAACAACAGAGAACAGAGAAGAGGCTAGAAGGAAGATAATACTTCCAGGCCATCCAGTGACCTCCTCTTCCCATGAGTCTTTACCTCTTGACATCCAGTCAGCTAGCAGCCACCATGATGCAGTCAGCTTCCAAGAGATACATCCCAATATAAATTATAACACTCCACCCTGGCCCTCAAAAGACACATGGGTCTCTTTATACAAAATGCATTTAACCCAACTTAAGAGTTGCCAGGTCCAAACAATTTCAGCATTGCTAAAAAATTCAACTTCAAAGTCACTTCTGAGACTTAAGACAAACTTACCTATGAGAAATCATACAAAATATTTTAAAGATTTAAGTGCCACTGACATACAGGGAATAGGGCATTCTAAAGAGATGTAGGAGGAAAGAAACAATATGATTGAAGCAAGTAATGCTAAAACCCAGCAGAGAAAGCATTAAATGATGTAGTTCTAATGACACAGTTGCAGTCAACAAAAATGACATAACAACACTGTTTGCAGAAGTAGTATCAGAAAATTTCCCAAGCCTGGGAGAAGAATTTGACATTCAGTTAACTTAGGCATATAGAACTCCAGCTAGCCATAGTCAAAATAAATCTATACCCAGACACCTAGTAATCAAGATCGCAGAAATTCAGCAAAAGAACAGAATACTATAAAGCTGTTAGAGAGAAGAAACAGATCACCTATAATGGAAAACCCAACAGAATCACTGCAGAGTGTGGTACAGGGTTACAGGATAAACCCTGAGGGTACTTGACTGAACTTTTCAGATACAAAAGTTGCATATCTTGTTATATAGGTCTTGCTTTATCTTGGTCTTAATCATCCAGCATAAAAGTATAAAAATGAGGTATATAAAGTAAAGCCATATTAATATACTGAGCTGTGAAGGGCTCAAGTCAAAAACTTCTGTGGATAACTCACTACTATTGTAGACTGCTGGCGCGTGTTGGATTGTTTTGCTGAATTCATGCACCTATACTATTTAGATGCCAATAGAACACCCATCTTTGATAGGAGTAAACAAAAAAAGGACTACAAAGGAAGGACCATTTTATATTTGTATATACAGAATAGTTAGGATAAATATATAGCTACATTCACTTAATTCAATGAGTAGAAAGATTTATTACAATAGTGTTTGGATGGGGTATCCTGTCTGCTTCTTATATTATGGATAACCATTAAGAAGATAACAATGTAAAATGTATTAATTATTGAAACTGTTCTATTAAGTAGCTTTGAAACTATCTCATACATATTTGTTTCTCAATAAAAAATAATCCTAAATAAAAAAAGAGGAATCACAGCAGATTTCACAATACAGAACATCAAATCAAGAGGATCTGGGAGAGAGATATTTAAGGTCCTAAAAGAAAAAACTTTCATCCCAGATTGATGTGCCCTGCAACAATATCGATCAAATTTAGTGGAGAGATAAGATACTTTCACAATAAATAACAACTGAAGAAATTAATGGGCACCAAACCAACACTACAAAGAGTATTGACAGATACTTGAGAACGAAAAAAAAAAAATGACAACAACATCAAAGATGGCAAAAAGAATGAACCACCAAGTGGAGCCAGCAAAAAAACAGAGGGGAAAGTAGGGACCCTACAATAGAAAAATAACATGACCAAGATAAGCCAATACATATCAGTTATAGCTGATTCACCAATCAGAAGAAGCAGAGAGGGAAAGCTAATCAAGAAACAAAATCCAACAATATGCTGTATACAAAATACACATTTAACTGAAAAATAAATTAATAGGCTGAAAGACAAAGGATAAGAAAACAGTGCTCCATATGACAGGAACCCAGAAAAAAGCAGGGTGCTGACAAGGTGAACTTCAAACCAAACGTGAGGCTTGGCTTACAGAATTCAGGGATTCTCTTCCGGTCAGCCTCTCCAAACGTCTCGAAACTCCTATCAGAAGCCAATTCCAAGACTTCTGAGCCACATGGTAAGGTGGCGTCACAGCAACAATTCAACCTCTCTGAAATCAAAATATATCTTAGGCATTTTCTTTGTTGCCAGAACAAAGTATCTGACACCTACAACCTGAAGGAGGAGAGATTTATTTTGGCTCGTGTTTCAGGATTCACCAGCTCCCAAGAATGAGCTGCACAGCAGAGGGGCACAGTGGGTGAGAGCTGCTTGTGTCATGGTACCAGGGAGCAGAGAGCGCTAAGGGAGGAACTAGGGAGGGAGATAAGCTCCTTAAGATCCTATCCCCAGGCACCCATCTTTTCCAGTCAAACTTGTCTCCAGCAAGCCAGCTATGCTGCTCCCGTATCGCAAGTTCCTTTCAAACACATGAGTTGTCGAAGGCTAGTGTCTCAGTTACACCTCTTTCATCTTTTTGGTGGAACCAGGGATTGAACTCAGGCCCTTGTGCTTGCCAGGGAAGCGCTTATTCCACTGAGCCATCTCCTTGGCTCCTCAGTTACTCTTCTTTCTTTGCTAGGACAAATACTCAACACCCAGAATGAAAGAATGAAAGGTCTATATAGCTCACAGTTACTGTAGGTTTCAGTCCATACTCAGCTGGGTCCAAGCCAAACAGCAACCTTTCATGCTGGCAGCGAAGAGCAAGAGAGCAAACAGGAGGCGTAGCTGCAAAAATGGCGACAGAGAAGAAGTCTGTCTCTTAAATTGCAGTGGATTATGAATTAACCTTAAACTCTAGAAGTCCTTGCTCCATGACTACATGAGGTTTTGACGAGACAACTAGACACAAACCATAACATTGCACCCTTGGACCCCCAAAATCTCATGCACATCCCTTTGTGCAAAAGTCTCTAAGAGTTGCCAAAACCCCAAGTTTCAGCATTCCTGAAAAGTCCAAGTCCCAAGTCTCCTCAAAGATCTAAGGCAAACTCTTAGCTGTGAGTCCCTGTGCAAATGAAAAGAAAGTTGAAAAATTCCAGCATTCAATACACAAGATGAACATTACTGTTCCAAAGTTGCAAACAATAGGTGAACACAAAGACTGGGACGAACACAAGTCCAAATTCCAGCAGACAAACATTAAATCCTGTAGTTCAAAGTGGAACATCTGAAGCAATATGTGGGAAACTGTGAGCTCCATGTGGCTGCACCCCTGTGGCACTCATCGTGGTACCTTCCATGGCTTCTCTCTTAGGCCAGCTTTGCTCCCTCCTTGCAGTTTCTCTTAGATTGTCCACCTTGCCAGCTTTTCCACAATTCTGGCGTTTCCATTGAACAGGTTTCTCACTCACAGTTTTGCATACTGACCTCTCAGGGGTATGCTGCCTGGCCTCCCGGGCCTTCTTCTGAATTTAATCTCAGGAATACTGAATTCTATAAATGCCTAAAACCAGTGCCACATGGATGATGCCAAGGTCTGCTGCCAGCTGGAGCAGTAGCCAGGGTTTCCTCTCTCTTGGCTGTAGGGGTCGAGTGCCTGGATCGCTGAGCACTCTGACCTTGATTCTGAGGAATAAATTCTCCATGCCAGCAACATTCTGAAATCTGGTGTGGCTGCTTCCCCAATTTTGGAACAGGGTGCTCTGTGGCCTTCTCCCCAAGGCAAAGACCCTGATCTTTGCAGTTCTGAGGCTGTAAGGGGGGAGACCTGCCTCCTCCTGTGATGTCCTCGGGCCATCCTTTCCATTATCTTGTTTCTTCCCAGAAATGGAGAACCTCTCTATTTTTGCAATCCACAGTTTTATTGGAGTTTCCTTTCTGGCCAATCTTACAACATTTTAACTCATCCTGCTGGGCTCTTTGCTCTTGATTCTCAACATAAATCTGGCTAAAGTCCCCAACAACAGCCACGATACTTGTTCAATATTTTAGCTGCTTTGAAATTTCTTCTGAAAGGTTAATCAGTCTGCCATGCTTAAACTCACTCTCAGGCAAGGTCTCTGGACAAGAGAAAAATGCAGGTAAGTATTCTTCCAGGCCAAAACACAAATCATGTGGATTCCAACAACCAATGCAGTCCTTCCTAGCAGAAAACTCCCTGCCTTGTCTTTACAGGCAAGCTTTCTATCAGACTTCTGGTCTAATGAGCTCTGACCAGAATTTCCCCTAGAGAACGGATGAAGGCATTCCAACTCTACACTAGGAGACCTCTTCTGAACTTTCCTATCTCTTCCCATAAGCCATTCCCCAAAACTCGTAATTCCCATGGTCAGGTTTGGCCATAGCAATGACCCCACACCTGTGGCACCAAATTCTCTCTTAGTTACTCTTCTCTCGTTGCTGGGACAAATGCCCAACACCCAAATTGAAGGAAGAAAATGTAATTTAGCTCACAGTTGATGGAGGTTTCAGTCCACACTCAGCTGGCTCCAAGGCGGACGGGCACATGGTAGGAGCGCAGCAGTGCATGCTGGCAGCAAAGAGAAAGAGGAGTCAGGGGAGCAGTAGCAGCAGCAATGGCAGCGAGGAGGAGGCCGGCCCTCTCCAGCTGCCTTCAGGCTCTCTGCCCCAGGCTGGCTGTGGAACTCGCACGCATATTCCCAGGAGCGCTGAGACCCATAATCCCAGTGGATCCTGAGTTAATCTCAGAGTCCAGAAGCCCCGGCCCCATGACTGCATGAGATTTTGCGGGAACAACTAGACACAATCCATAACAGCTCTTTTAAGATCTAAACCACGACAATGAATTGGTAAGCTCCATAAAACTCCAAGCAACATTTAAATGGCTGTGACCTTAGTTAAAGCAAACGCAAAAGATAGGAAGATACGGGCCAAATTACATAATGTTAAATAGTTAGAAATGATAAAGCTCATACTGGACTATACTGGAATATTTTACTGAATTCACCTACTTACAACATTTAAAAGACAATGGACTCCCCTTCTCTGACAAAACTAAACAAAAAAAGGGAATCAGTGAAGGACCACTTTGTATATTCAAAATAGGTAGGATAGATATACAGCTACATTCTCTTAATTTAATGGATGAAAAGATTTGTTCTAATGTGTTTGTGGACAGGAATCTTGTACAATGAAAAACCACCAAGATAACAATATGCAATGTATTTATTATTGAAACTGTCCTACTAATCGGTTTTGAAATGGTCGCATTATTATTTGTTTCTCAATAAAATTATTTTAAAAAAGAAACAAATTACGTCAATAAAGTTCAGTATGGCTTTCAAAAGAAAAAACAAAAAGAGAGAGAGAAAAGAAGTGATAGGGTGCACTGGTTGCCTAAAAATGAGGAGCAGCCAGGAGGAAGAACAAAGCTCTGCTTTCTAATAGTGGGAAACTGAGTGTATCAATGACATTTCCCAAGTTAAAAAAAGATGTGTTTGAGGGAAGGTGACCAATTCGTTTTCAGAAGTTTCAGTTGCTGAAAGTGTCATATTACTGTCGTCTTCGTTTCTGCACTGATCCCTCCTTCCAGCAGTCCCAGACTCACCGCAGAAATTCACGCCTAAGGTTGAAATACATGTAAGTGCTTATCACGGTAGGTATAAGCATAGTTTTTCCCACATGTAAGATAAATTTCATATTACAATACAAAATATTCTTAGTTCTTCCTAAAGTCTGTGTGAACTGTAAAGATGTACAGAGCAAGGTGTTTCTGAGAGTACACTTATAATACTTTGAACTGTGACACACCAGTGAGAGGCATGACCCTCAGATACATGTCCACACATGAACTGGAGCCTTTGTGAATGACATACAAGTCCGTCAGTATGTGTAAAGATACAAACACTTTTGTGCTTAAGGTCATATGACATTCAGGCCTTAGGAATGTGGTCCACACGTATGTCCACATATATGTTTAAACATAATATGAATTTCTATCTTTTTTCTTCTTAGGTTCTGCCAAAGATATTAGCATAAAGATTTTTTAAAACTTCAACATACAAAGGTATGTAACAAGACCCCCCAGTAATTATGGGCACAATTATTAACAAAGAGCTTGGGAAATCAAGTACTTGATATGTCATCTGTATTTTAACCTATTGCCACTTATTAAATAATTAATACTTTACTTAAAAACTCTTTATATTTATTGAATTAAGGTTATTTATTTTATTTTAATATTTATTGGGCAAAGTTTCTGGAACGATAGCAGATCCAGTCTGACCTAATACATCTCGATTTGCTGTCTTCTTCTTCGCGGCAGGACATGAGTATTAAGGCAACGGTGTTGCACCCTGCTGGTCGCGGTGACCCCTTGCCTCCCCAGACGTGCTGCAGTCACGTGGTGTATCGTCGTAGTATTGCTCCAAAATGATATCGGACAGTTTCTAAACTGAATGTGCAGGTGTGGTATCAATTCTACTTCCTACATATCCATTTCCTTTTCCTTAATATGAATCCAAACTTCTCTTTCTTACCAAATTTAAACAGGACTCTAAAAGACCTCATGACTGTGCGAGCAAGGAAACGACTCTGAAGACTTCCCAGCTGCACCTCTGTGCTTTAGGATATTTTAGTTTTTAAAAGACAGCACCCATGCCAAGGTTCTGCAGGCAGGTAAGAAGGCTGCCAGAAAGGTAAACAGAAAGCGAACTATAAGTATGTCACATATGCTTCTCAGAGAGAGAAGAGGAGAAACAGATAGCTAGAAAGATAGATACACGTATCATGGAAAGCTTTGGCCCCAGGCAGTGACAATATAAGAGTTGTGAATCCACTGCTCTCTCTCTCTGTTTATCTTAGTTCTCTTGTGACTTTTGTATAAACCTTTCGGTACCCTACAAGGGACTGCAAGGCCAGGAAGGAACTTAATTTTTCTTACTAGACAACCTTTTTAATATATTCCAAGCCATGTTCATACATTATAATTTATATGTGTATACTAGAGAGTAGATGTGTGTGCACAGTACAATGAACACTGTACTTTAGAGATACACCATGCGATCTAGACCAGCTTTGATGCAAACCTGGCTCCACAGTGTGTGCAAATAAACAAGAGCCAGCATCTCATCCCTCAAACAGCTCTCACTCGGGGCAGCTCCACCATTCACGCTGCCAGAGCATTTTAGGAAAAAGGCACTCATTTGGCTGATCCTTCTAAGATACAGTAACACAGCAGTGTGCACTGGGCGTATCTCACTGCGAAGCTGGCCACTGAGGCCAGAGATCTGGACTGTGTGGGGCAGCCCATTCCCAGAATGCAAATCAGGATTGAGAACAGAATGTGGGGGCCAGGGAAATGGCCCAGTGGAATAAGCATTTCCCTGGCAAGCGCAAGGGCCTGAGTTCAATCCCCAATTCCACCGAAAAAAAAAAAAAAAGAGGGAGAGAACAGAATGTGTTAGCTGACCAAGAGGTTAATTTCCTATTTAAATAGTAAAGGGAAATTCTTCCTCCTTCCATGCTAATAAAACTTTTTATTTTCATAGACAACCTTATATAAATGACAGGCTAACTGAATTGATTTTCAGTGATCAATTTTAATTTGATGTACTATTCTTTTATCATAGTCTAAGTTCCATGCAATTCCATCAGTGGGTTTTAAAGTATAATTGCCCTTCCAGTGTTGCTATAGATATTTTTGAATTAGAAGTTTTCCAGTTGAATTTTATTATGAATGTTTTATAGAAATTAGCTTTTATAATATATTACTTCCTCAAATATTTCTAGAATAACTACATGCTCATTATCTTTATGTAAAGATAGATTTTTAATATGTTGACTCTATTGGTAATAAAGACCTTTCAGAAGCTAAATTTTAATCTTTGCATCTTTTGCACTTGTTTCTTTGAAGAATTAAGTTCTACAGTGGCACCCTTTCTTCACTAAGGCTTACGTTGTTATCCTTAACCTATGGGTGAAAGACAAAGTTCCACGTGCTCTGGATACCATTCCAAGATTGTATCTGACTCCTCTGTGGACAATTGCATTACAAAATGCTTCTCACTTGTGTTGTGCTTCAGTGCCTTTTGCCCAGCTCTGCTATCTACCATAAGAAGAAAGGAGAAAAGAGTTATATGGGAAACAGAAGTAGCTCTTTTACCACATCAGATGGTAACAAGCCTTACCACATCAAAGTGGCTTTGAAATAATGCATAAAGGGAAAAATAAAAACTATTTTAATAAACTCAGGGCCTAATGAGCAGAACTCCCTCTTTTTTCTGAAACCTTGGTATTTTCCATAGTTTAATCTCTTATGAAACAAAATGCACAGTAATGGCTCATAACATATCATTCTGGAAACTTAGTTTGGGGAAAATACCACATATGTCTTCATAAAAACATTTCTGGGCATATCTCTTTGTACCTGAAAGCTAATATTTAAGGGCAGGGTTTATATATTCACATTTCATGAATATGAAATATTTATCAATACATTTTAATTTAAATAGTTTTAAAAATGGCACTAAAAGATCCCATTATCCTAGCTCCATCATTTATCTTGAAGCAGCACTGGAGGAAACCCAACTAAACATTCCTCAGTAGACTTAAAATATAAAATAAAGAATGCTAAGAAAATGAGGCAAGGGACAAGCTTTTCTCATTTGGAAGGAAAGAATGAACACAGAACCCAACATAATCTGGTTGTTCTACTAGGACTAATTTCAGAGAAAAATAAATCGAGATAAAAATGTATTTCCTTTCTGCAGCTTGCCTACTTGATTGGTAACATTCTGTAATCTCTCATTATTCTCTGAATAAATTATACTCATTTTATTTAAAAAGAAATTTAGCATTCATTTAAATAGCACCGTTTTGTGAGGCAGAAGAACTGTGCTGAGCTGTGCATTACGCTAATGGCACTGGGTGCAGAATGAGTCATCGTGGTTGTATTCATTCATTCTTGAATCCTTTTACAAGTCTCGAAGGCCCTAATGACCATCATCATTATCATCAGTAAAAACTGCTTTCTGGTGTAAAGGCAATAGCACTAAGTTTAGAGGGAGCATTAAATTATCCGTAAAGTGGGCTTGAAATAGTAGTGCCTGCACAATCCTGGACACAATATGCAGAAGATTCATACAGCAGCAGTCAGGCAGTCCTCTTCGTAAAGTCTGTGATTTACATGTTCTCTTTTCTTTATAAGGCAATATCATCCAGCTCAGGAGAAAAATAAAGTACAGGCCAGTTTCTATGCTTCATTTTTAAGTCCTAGAAGTGAGATGTACTGCTAAGGAATATTCATAATTATGAGGAAAACTTTAAAAACTTGTCAGTACGAAAATTTTATTTCAAGCATTTTCACTGTTATGGGTCTTTGCTGTAACACACAAATACTGTCTAGTAACAGGTGAAAAATTCTGAATGAACCCTTAAGTCCTTCCTGCTTTATTTTAAATATTCTAGTGCCATCCAGCAAGAATGTTAGCAGCTTTATTTTCCTATGTAATTCCAAGCAACATAAGGGGAGCTGCACTCACCAGAGCAAATTTCACTCAACGGGGGATAAACCTAGAGTCACAACTGAAAGCCTGAGAAAGTACCACGTGATTAATCAAGAATGTGACTCCACTTGGCAGTCTCCACCCCCCTCATTCTTGTCCCCACAGTTCCATCACAACTGTGCACCTGATGGAGAGCAGAAAGCTATGGGGAAGCAAGACTGGAGATGGCATTTTGCCTTCGTAGGAACTCTGCGTTAGTGCAAACTCTTCTGAACTTGGAGCAAGGCTGAGTTTGAGACCAGGGTCTATGCCTGCAAATTATCTGAGCTTTAGGGGTGGCCAGCTGTATCACTTTGAAGCAGGTGGTCAGGTATTTGAAATTTCTCCTTTCTTTAAAAGAATTATAAGATGCTGACACAGAACAGAAGAAATAGTATGTAGTGTAAAATGTAACTTGTATCATAGATTTTATCCGGCAAATTTCCCAACTTTATGAATGTAGTTCTTTTCTAATTTGGCCCAAAAACAATTTTAATGGAGCCAAGCATGGTGGTGCCTGCACACAACCCCAGCACTCTTCGGATTGAGGCAGGAAGAACTGCAAGCTCAAGCCCAGCCCATGTTCTTTAGCTACAAATTCCTGTCTCAAAATAAAGAAAAAAAGAAAAGGAAAGGAAGAGCCCTGGAGCTATAGCTTAGCTCAAAGGTGCTGGATCCCATCCCTGGGGTTCCCTCCACCACAGTGTTTATTTTAATGACAAATGTCTTTATGGAAAATGACAACCAGGAATCTCAGCAAAGCCTCAGTGTCTTTTTCTGTGAAAGAAAGATGCTAACAAGTCCATTTTTAGAGTAGTAATCAATTGAGGCAATGTATCCAGAAGCGTTTTTCTTCATTGTGAAGTATACCAATTCAAATTTGTTAAATTAGTACATATTTTCAGTAGAGAATGATTACATTTCTTGTGGGTGGTTGGTACATGTACATAATACATCTTAATTCCTCTTCCTCCCCTTCCTCTTCCTCCTCTTCTTCTTCCTCCTCTCCTACCTCCTCCTCCTCATCCTTTTTTTTATATCCTACCTCACCCTGCCATCCCTGTTCCTTCCAACTCTTGATCCTCCTCCATTTGAAAAAGCTCCACTTCCGTTGCTTTTTTCCCTCTTCAATTCTTTCTTTCCCTTTCCATGTGCCCCTCCTCCCTAAGGGCACTGTTTTTCCTGTTCTTGCTGCTACTTTTCTAACACTTTTCATAGGTTTTAAAAGGGCACAAATGGGATTTTACTCATTATCACATAATTCATGAGAAGTAAGTTTATGAATTTAAAGATATGTCTAAGTTTATTGCTGACCATTATGAAAAAAATTTCTCTAATCTGGACATATGCCTAAGTAGAGGTTATTGAAGATATTCACTCCCTTAAAATCCTGAACTCTTCTGGTTCATTAGTATTTGTAAAATGTGTGTTACAGTTCGTGTCCGAATGTCCCACCAAAGCCTCATGCAGTCATGGGGGACAGGCTTTTTGAAGACAGCTTTTTACACCTGGACTCTTGTCTTCGTGCCCTCACCTCAAGAACAAATTTACAGCAGTGCCAGCTCAGATCAACAGAGGGTCAGGGTCATGCTTTATAAACATCCTTGGCCTGTGCTCCTCTTCCCTATTGCTGCAGAGTGACAGAATTATCTGATCCAGCTCCCTTTCCAGTGGCCAGTGCCTCATCTCATGAGCATGTTTATAATGAGGTCCTCTTTGGGAGAGAGTCTTACAGTTTGAGATCCTTCAACATTGTTTTTGTTGTAATCCTTAACATCACATTATTAGTCATTTATGTTTAAAAATACTTTTGATCTAAATGGATAGACAATTTTTTTCACATTCTTTCTTCTTATACTAACAACATTTTCATGTTATAAACTCATAGAATGTCAATGGGGCTGATGGAAGATCTTACAATTTTCAGCTTGATTTTTTTTTCTTCTTCTTCTGGTACCAGGGATTGAATTTGGAACCTTGTGCTCACCAGGCAGATGCTTATACTGCTGAGCTATATTCCCAACCCTGTGCTTGATATTTCTGAGCTGGAGAAAAAAATCATTCTTCAGTCATGCTTTTGCAAAGAGATGTTGGCATCTATAACCAAAAACAAATTAACAGGAGAAAAGCACACGTATTTATTTAATATGAATTTTATGTGATGTTGGATCTTCATAAGGAAATGAATACTTTGAAAAATAGTTAAATAGTTAAATCAGAAATATTTATATTGGTTTTGATGAAAAATGAAAAGTCATGGGAAAGTATGGAACCCAGAATATGTACTAAAAGAAAACTTAGCAAGGCCCATCCTTTCCAATTTGTCTCACTGTTTTTGTGCAGCCAGTGACAAAAGTACTTATTTTTTCTAGGTGTGAGGACAGGGAAGACCCTCTCACATGAGAGGCTTCTGTTCTCACTCAGGGAAGAAGCATAGTGAAGATCTGATGTTCCATCCCGTCATTTTCCAATAAGATTCAAATATTCAGTACAGTGTAAAGTGCCATATTTGGGTATAATATATCCCAAACCCCGTAAGTTTTAAAAGTGAAATAACAGACTATTTGCCACCATGAAATTTAGGGTGTCCAGTATTCTGTACAAATATTAGCTGGCCGAATAGACTTAGGTCTTCTAATCACTAATCACAATTTTAACAATTATGTTTAAGCTAGTTAAAGGCTTGAGTTTTGCAGTTGAGATGACTTCTGTACTCAACATTTGCTCTACTTCAAAGACATCTGTTCCCAAAGCTTAGCTGTTTTTCAGGTATAGAAATACAACATTTTCTTCAAAGCAACACCCATCACAACAAGTGAAGACTGACTGGTTAATAAAGGCTCTGTTCCTCTTCCTCCAGGCTAAAATTGAGGATCATGTGGATTGTCTAAATACACTACTTGCACATCCACCCACTGCATTAGGACCAAGATATTCCAACTTGCAAAAGAGATTACATTAAATCATGAAAAATTGAATTGCATATAGCATCTAGTTGTTTCTTTTTTAAAAAATAATTTTATTGAGAAGCAAATAGTAATGAGACAGTTTCAAAACCGATTAGTAGGACAGTTTCAATAATTAATACATTGCATATTGTTGTCTTATTGGCTATTCATAGTACAAGATGCCAACATGATATCCTGTTCACAAACACTATCAGAACAAATATTTCTACTCATTGAATAAAGAGAAAGTAGCTGTATTTTTTTCTTAACTATTTTTAATATACAGATACAAAATAGTCATTCAATTTTGTTTAGTTTTGTCAGAGAAGGGCATTCTATTGTCATTTGATATTGTAGGTACATGTATTCAGCAAAATATTCCAATATAGTCCAGTAGTTCATAATAATAGTGGGTTATCCATAGGACTGGCAATGTCAGAAGTTGTTGACTTAAGCCTTTTGCAGTTCAACATATTACTATGGCTTTACTTTTTATACTTCATTTTTATGCTTTTCTGCTGGATGGTTAAGACCAAAGTAAAGAAAGACCTATGTAACAAGAAATGTAACTTTTGTATCTGACAAGGTCAGTCAAACCCCCTTAGGATTTATCCTGTAACTCTGCACCACACTCTGTAGATCCTTTGTCAGTGTCAGCCTTGTGGATGAGTCACATCCATTGCTTGACCATTTTGCTCTCTGTGAAAACCTGAGTGAATGTTTTCTGTCATGTGACTCTCCTGAGGCACACTCTACATCATCAATCACTTTCCTCTGTGGCCCCATAATCTTCTTGATCTGAAAATTTGGTTCACAACTGAGTTACATGATGTTACAGTAGAGATTTTCCTATGTCCTAAGTCTTCACTAACCTTGAAAGGCTAGGGTCAAAATGTTGGCTGTCCATGCATCCCTTTCTTTTCTCTAATTTTTGGTCTACAAGCTTAGGTTGTTAATTCTCCAGAAGAGAAGCTTATTATTATTACCCTAAAATATAGGCAGAGAAGCTTAACCTATCTGTCTGAATATCAAACATCTTAGGCATAATATGGAAGAGGTATTTCCCATCAAGTATTGATATGTTAAACTTTAAGTCCCTACAGAATATGAAGAAAAAATTTAAAAATATTTTAAAATTAGGAATAAACAATTGAATATTTTTACACAGAAATTTAGAAATCTAACCAAATATGGCATTGTAGAAGGACAATCCTGTGACATTTTTTTTCATATCTCTCGTGTAATATGGTTATCTTTCTACGGAAATGACATTATGTAGGAGAGTTTGCATTTTAATATTTGAAGTTATAAAAGCATGCAATTGATAAAACAGAGGGTTTTATTACTGATAATCTTGATAGTTCTACAACCAACCCTCCTTCTTATAATACTTCATATTATTTTAAATTCAAAATTACTTTTAGTGCTGTGAGTGGGACTCCTGGGGACCCTCTGGATCCTTATTCCAGCCAGCGCTCAGTCTCAGTGTGTGCGTGGGACTGCCCAGGGCCTGCTGGATCCTCTACCAGCCTGTGCCCAGGCCTGGTGTGTGAGTGGGACTGCCTGTCAGTCCTCTGGATGTGCAGTGCAACCAGCAGAACTCCCTGCAGAGAGTGGCCAGGTGTGTGTGTGTGTGTGTGTGTGTGTGTG
>PVKA01008802.1:0-57870 GCA_004027165.1 Ctenomys sociabilis
TTCAGGCTGGCCTTAAGCTCACTTTGTAGCTCAGGCTGGTCTCAAACTCACAACAATCCTCCTGCCTCAGCCTCCCAAGTGCTGGGATTATAGTCATGCGCCACCACACCCGGCGCACTAACAGTTTTGAAGGAAGCAAGAATCTACTGTAGTATCAGTAAGCTTTGAGGAGTTAGGATGCGGGAGGACCTCATGAAGACACAGTCCTAATGAAGGCACTGCGTTGGTCGTGCAGAAATGTGGGCAGTGAGATAAGATAGCTTGCAGAGCATCCAGTAAACAAAGGACTGCTAGGGCTCTGGTGGGAGTGTGCTAGGGCAGAATAATGAAGGATGAGCTCGGATCGGGCACTGAGAGAGCTTCAAGTCACCAGAAGGACTTTGGATATTATTCTGAGTTCAAAGAATAAACCCTGGGGAGGTCAAGCCAAAGAATACGATGGCGCAATTGACATTTTAAATTTTCTCAGAGTGGGAACACAATATTTGATTGAGGGACCGGAATAAAAGCAACTGCCATGTGAGGAATGCAACACTGTGCTCTAGATAGTAGCACTGTCTTATACTTTATGATGACAGTGAATATCCAAGGAAGCCAGTGGATTTAAGAAAACTTTTTTTTTTTTAATGTGTTTGGTACAGTGTCTCACTACACAGCTCAGACTCACAGTGATCCTCATGTTTTCAGCCTCCCCAGTGCTGGGATTACAAGTGTATACTACCATGCCCGGACTTGGTGTCTAGCGCAGTGCACCCAGAGGTGAGGCCACTGCAGCCCGTAGTGCTGGGGATTGAACCCTGGTCCCTGTGCTTACCTAAGCAGGTGCTTAAAGAAATCTTTTGAATTATACAATTATCAAGACTTACATGGGAGGAGAAAAGGGATGATGTTTTGACAGGAACAGCTGGTAGGATAGTAGCTTTCCCCTGCACTCAGATAAAGAAGAGAGAAAAGGGGAGAAAAGATGAATGGGTGGAAAATGCAAGCATTTTGTCTTAAAGACTAAACTTCTAGATGTTCTAGTAGAGAGGGCATGTAGGTATAAATTTTCAAAATTGCTGCTTAGAAGGGAGATCTACACTTAAAGTGTAAGTTCAGTAGTGACTATGTAAAGATGTTATTTTAATCCATGCTAATTAAAATATCTAGGGATGATATATGGCAAAGGAAGTTCAGAAAAATGTGTTTCAGCCATAGTTACTTTCTCTCAAGCCAGGATAACCATGTATTCGGGCAAGAGAGACTCCATTTTTTCAGTAACTCCATTTTAACAAAAATCACTGAAGTTCACTTAAACTGAAGATAAACTCACTCCCTCTCACCATGAAGCCACTGAGAAAAACAAGGCCACAAAAAAATAAAAAAAGGAACAAACAGAACAGCTTAAGAAGTAGGGTAAATATCAAAAAACAATACCCTGTGACCGACAGGTAGTCTACACTGCCTGAGCATGTAAAGATGTAAGCCTTGTAACAGATGTGTGGGAATTCTGCAACATCTCTGTGAGTGTGGAAATATGGTTGCTATGGATACCTAGAATGTATAAGCTTGCAAGCAAAGTTCAGGCCAGTACCAAAAATTTGGGAGACCTGACCCACAATCAGGATGTTGGTGTTGAGTTTACAATAAAAGCTTCACTATTTCTCCACACTTGTCTCTTTTGTAAGGGCTCTTTTGTAGCTATCATCTGCCACTACAATATAGTATCCCAACAATGTCCCACCTAAAATTCTGTGCTCTGCCAAACCACAATCTCTTTTATCTTCCAGGCTTGACCTTTAGACTGCATTTGTCTGAGACTCCATCAGTAGCCCTTTCAAATAGATTCAAGTCTGTCTGTGAATTCTGATTCCAAGGTACTTTTGCAGCCAGGATCTGGAAAGTGAGTAACTGTCCATCCTGACTTTTGTAAAATTCACATCTACTTGCACAAATCCAAATTCTCAAAGGCTTTCATGAGGAAAGAGTGAAATGGTAAAGCCTCATGAAAAACTAAATTTCTCAGATCGGTTCCTTGAGTTCACTTCATATTACAAAGTGGATGTTTGTTAATGAAAATAAATACAGAGATGAAATCAGTGAATTTTGTTCACTTGCAGTGGTTTAATTCATACCATTTTACTATGTTGAGTTACATATATGCATATATGTTGGTGTATATCTATGTATGTATCTTCTTTAAAAATTAATATCTCATTTACTTTAGAAGCAAATGCAACTTCCTTATCTTGAAACTATTCCAGTTTTAAGCATAAAGATAGAAAGAGTACTTTTCTACAGAACACATAGAAAGGATGGTAGATTTTTTTCCATGTAGACCATTTTTCACAGAAATTACTCCCCATCTTGATTTTGTAAGAGTGCTAAAACATGACTGGTACTGTCAACTAGAGAATTTACTAGAAATTGTCACAATGTGATACTCCAGGAAAGTCAGCCTCAACCAGCAATGAAGACAAGAGGACTTAGTTTAAAATTTACATTGAGCTGGCAGTACAAAATCCTTATAGATTGTGATTTTAAATAAACAGAGACGTGCCTGTGGAGGCCTTTTGTTCTTCAGCTGGGGTAGTGTTTAGCTTCCTCCTTTTCTGACCGAAACTTGTGTGAAATCACCAAGTGATTTTTAATTAAAAAATAACTTTTTAGGAATCATATTTCCATGCTACTTGTTTCATCTCTGCTCAAAGGATACAAAACATTTTGTTTTCAAGAAAAAGAAGACTTTTGCAAATTGGAAGAGAGCTGAAAGTCAGTATAACAAACATGCACACATGAAGTCTCTCAGCTCCTTTTTTGGGTCTGGAAGATGTTAGCTTTGGTACTGTGAGGTTAAACTTAAAAGTGTATTATTTCAGTGGAAAAAATCCTACAAGTAGTAAAAACAACATTTTATTTTATTTATTTATTTTTATTTTTATTTATTTATTTATTTATCTATTTATTTTTTTGCGGAACCAGGGATTGAACTCAGGCCCTTGCACTTGCTGGGAATTGCTTATTCCACTGAGCTATCTCCCTGGCCCAAAAAAACCAACATTTTAATAAGCTACTATATTCCATAGTATAAGCAAGTGGCACGGAAACAGGTGGCCTGCTTCAGGTCCTGTGAAGCGTGTGTGTGGAAGCTATGAACACAAGCAAGTTTGATTCCAGCTTGTACTTCTGCTGAGCTGCACATCCTTTCAGATATTGCTCTTCATCTCTCCAGGCCTAGGTGAGAGAATAAAACCTACATGTGTTTCAAAGATAACGGTTATAAAACTTCGGGCATGTAGTAGGTGTCTCATTAACTGTATCACGCTGAAGGTTTCCTGGTCAGCATATATGGGTAAAAATGAGCTGAGACCCACTGCAAAGATGGGTCTTTTTACCTTTAAAAAGCAGTCCTTTCATGATTGTGTTTTGTGCTGCAGAGCAAGAAAGATTTACTACCAGTTCACTTTGAACCAGTAAGCTATGACCCAATTTCCTAAAGCCAGATGGCAGAGCCACTTCCGGTGGGGCAGATGGGCCTATTGATTTTCAGGCCCATGAAAACATCAGGCTTGGATGATTCCCTGAGATCCAGTGAGTAAACCAAGCAGATAGAGGAGTGCCTTTGATATTGGCCTGGGTATCAGGGAAGCAAAGAAATGCCTTAAAGACGTGTGTAGTTTTAGATACTTGTGCAGTACTAAGGGCCTGAAATAGAGCATTCAGAGGGTGCCAAGTTGCTTTCACTGGCACGGGGAATATTCAAGAAGCTTCATCAACTGACCCTCTTTGTGTGAGATTACAGCAATGCTTCTGAGTACAGATGTGTGCTTTCCCTGAAAGGAAATGGGAAAACTGGATGCATTCATATTCATTAATTAGGCAACATCAAAGCTCATCTATAAAGGTCACTACTTGTTGAAGTCACAGTGACAACAAGAATTTAAGAGAAATTGTACTGTAATGGAAAACACTTTTAAGATTATTTTTCTCTTGAAAGAAAAATTAAATTAAATATATTGAAAATGATAGCCCACAAATCTAACACCATGAACAGGAAAGGGTATCCATTTATCAAACCATGCATTTGAATTCCAAGAGAAATTTGGCTTTAATCTGTAGAAGTTCTACCCTTAGTGAGAGGCTACAAACATAGAAGATAGAATTGAGTAACAAAAAAAAAAACCAAGAATTCACCAGTACTCAGATATTTCTAGAATAGAATCAATAACCTTAGCCCTTAAAATGCAAACATGCCTAACACACTATAAAAGAGATTAGAATTGGCTCTGTGAGAGTAGTAACATGGATTTATTGGCAAGTCCAATCCTTGCTTCATCTTGTTCTGTCAGGTGAACTTCATAGGCTTTGTCCATTTGAAGAATTACACAAGTGTCACTTCTACTTTTCAGAATGGTAAAGACAGGGTTAAAATTCAGGTCTGTCACATTGCCCTCTGACCTGTTTTATATAGAAGGGATAGTGGGTCCCTGAAATTCATGGGGGGTATTTTCCTAGAGCACCTCCAAATTGTGAAAAATTGCAAATTTCAGATATGGCCAGAAAAATGACCCCCAGCAGTACAAGCAGCTGCAGAACTCACCAATGTATGAGTCCATAAATGAGCTCAGAACCCCCAAGATCAAAGTCACAGCACTGGAACAAGACAATATTAACAGCCTCAGCATATGTCTTTGTGGGATCAGGGGACTCATGACACCAAGGATGAGGGTATCACAAGAAGTCAAGAAGGTGAGCAGCTGGGGAACCCTGTATCCTTAAGGATGTCTTCAACTATTGCACTGGCTGTGCATTCCTGGTTTCCAAACTCACCATTACATGAGAACAATACACTATTCATCTTAGGGTGTTACTAGCATCTGTACACAATATCTATCCATAAATTGAACAGGAAAAAGCTATTGAAGCTCACAAAGAGTTATTGGTACTGTAGTGGTACAAAATTTTGTTTATAAGTCATAAATTCAGTAGATGGTTTAAAGCAAGCAAATTGGAATGAGATAGCTATATATCTATAGAGATATATAGATATCAATATATGTCAACATATTTATTAATCTATATATAACAAGAAGGTATCCTCAATGCTGGATTGCCAATTAATTTTCCCAGTGATAGTGTGTAACATTTCTCATGCATATTTTCCAATACTCTGAATAAAAAAGAAGCTAATGAAAATATAGAATTTTTTTTGAGGGGGGAGAAAATATAGAATTTTGGAATATCTTCTGGGTATAAGTTTAGGCCAAAGCAACTAATTAATATCAATGACACAACAATATTGAATACATGATCAATAAGGAAAGGCAATATTTATTCAATAAGTTCATTTCATAAAACTGTAAACCACTTTAAGAAGTATTACTTGGAAAAACATAAACACATGCTCCAGTTTTCCACTGGTGTGCAGAATTTTCCCCAAAAGCAAGAACCTGAAGAGACATCATACAATGACTTTACATAAACTAAGTGGGAAGAATAAAAGTCATACAGTGGCCAATCAGACAGTTAATAGATTTATTGGATCATATTAAATGGAAATAAGTTTTTCTACACAGAAGAACTAGACAAATGACAACCTGAAGATGGAAGGAACCTGTTGTAAAACCAGTCACATCTAAGGTCTGTAAATGCAGGCTGCCGTATCAAAGAAAGGCTCACTACATCTTGTACAAAAGCAGTCTTCATTCGCATATCATTGCTCTTAATCTGTAAACTGATAAGAAATTACATCAATAACTTCAGCCTTACTGAATTACAAGTTTCTCCAGTTAGTAGTTGGGTGTATCGCTCCACTTTCCCAGTGCTGAGACAAAATACAGCAGGATCTCACTTCATGAACTAGAGCCTGTAAAAAGAATCATGTTCGTGAATTAGGTTCATGCACTGAGGGACCACCCTCACTGACACACCCAGAATAAAGGAGAAGAGCTTTACTTTCACTCATGGTTTAGAGGTCAGTCCGTGGTCACCTGACCCTGAAGCAGAAACATAACAAAGAGCTTCTCGGTGCATGGTTGTGGGGAAACAGAACGATAGTGCCAAGAAGAGGCAGCCACTAGACACAGCCCCACCCAGACAGGCAAAGTGTATTTTACTGATCTTCTAAGTATCCCTCAGGCCAATCAAGGTGACAATCAAGCTAAGATGCAAATGACTAGTTTTCATCTCAGGAAGCATTTGCAATTAAACCTGAAAAGGATGAAATTCATGATAAGATTTTAATGTTACATGTGGGAGTAACTTGAATTTTATTAATACTGTATTAGAGATTTTCAACTGAAAGCTTTAAAGAATTTGATTTAACTTGTAAATAAAATGGGCATGTGCATGTATCTGGTAATATGAACAACTGAAGGCCAGCCAAATAGCTTATAAATTAAAGCACTTGCAAGCAGGTGCAGGGGCCATGAGTTCCATCCCTGGGCCTGCCTTGCCAGCCCCACCCCTGGGGTACACTGAGAGGGCAATTGAGACTGGGCATGGTGGTGCATACCTGTAATCCCAGCACTTGGGAGGCTATAAACAGGCAGATCACTATGAGTCCAATCTAGTAGTGAGACTCTGAAAACCCTGTAGACCCTTCCCTAAAATACAAAAAAAAAAAAAAAAAAGAATAACTGATTAGAAGCCAACACTATGTATTGCAAAAACAAATATTGTGAAATTCATATTACTCTGGCAAGTGAAATTCTGTATCACTTGTAAATTTTTTGTTTTAATTCTAATGTGTACTCTCTTCAAAAAATGAGAATATTGAAAAAAATAAAATGGTCATAAAGTAAAAACCTGATTTCATGTATTTCTGAGCTTAACTTTTTTTTTTAGATCTGTAGAGCTTTTTATTTTAATTTTTAGGAATTCTTTTTTATTGGAATTACAAATTTCTCATACCAACACGTTGAAATGCTCATGCAGTATCAAACATATAATGCGAACATCTTTGTTGTGTGGTGGACAGAAGAGTGGCCCTCAGAGATGTCGATGTCCTGCGTCCTGGAAACATTAAGGACAGTGTCTTACTTGGTAGGGGGTTTTACAAACATGATTAAGTATCTTGATTGGGAGACACTCTCTCCCCTTATATGAGCACATGCAACATGAAATCGAGGTTATTATAAACGAGGAAGACAAGCAGAAATCAAAGAAGCGATCATGACTCTGGAAGCAAACATCAAAATATTAAGGGACAATGAACCACAGAATGCAGGAAAGTGAAAAAAAACAGGTAACTGATCTTTCCCTCCACCCCCAGAAGGAAAGAGCCCAGTGGGCACCATTGAGTTTTTAGCTCATTGAGATCCATTTTGAACAGGAAGCTAATACATGGAGATGTAATTAGCATTCCCCTACATTTGCTAATTTAGACATGTGATGAAATGATTTCAGTAAATATTTACAGACGTACAGTCATGACCATCATCTCTAATCTTTTCTGGTAATTGCAAACACTCTTCGTATTTGTTTTCTTTTTTGACTACAAATAAATCACTATGAAACCAGTGATTTACCAGTTAATTCGCTAAGCTATTTGGCCGGCCTTCAGTTGTTCATATTACCAGATACAAGCACATGCCCATTTTCTTTACAAGTTAAATCAAATTCTTTAAAGCTTTCAGTTGAAAATCTCTAATACAGTATTAATAAAATTCAAGTTACTCCCACACAAGAGAATGGTTCTTACAGATTTGGAAGTCATATGTCCAAACTTCAGTCACACAGGACTAAATTCAAGGTGCTGATAGGGTTTCACCCCTTCTTGATGATTCCTTTCTAGTAGCTCTTCCAGAGATAATATGCTCTGCCTCGAGCTTCTAGAGGCTACAAACATGCCCTCACTCTTGACTTCTCCCTCCTCTTTAGCCTTATCAGATGTTCAGATCCCCCCTAACTCTCACATTCTTCCTCCATCCTATAAGCACCATGTTGATTGCACTGGAGATATTCCAGAATAATCTCCCCATCTCAAGACTCTTGGGAGAAGGGAAGGGAGGCTATGAGAGAGTTCAATGCAAGGAGATGTTCTTCAAAAATTCTCAAATTGATGACAGCTTCATAGTTCCCTTTCTCTGAGCAAGTTAACACATTTATAGAGTTTGGGTATCAGGATTGGAACACCTTTTAAGAGGTGGGCATTTTTGGACTACCGTATTTCCTGTCCTTACATTCAGCATCAGCAACTACGAGTCTATTCTCTGTTTCTGTATTCATGTTGTCTGAATTTTTATGTAATTGGAATCACATAATATGTGGTCTTTGGTGCCTTACTTTTTTCACTCAGAGTGATGCTTTCAAAGTTATCCATGCAACAGCATTCTTCCCCTTTTATTGCTGAATAGAAATCCCTTTGTGCCTATGCTAAATTTTTGAAAAACCCAGTCAGATATTGATGCACATTGAGACTGGCTATTGCAAATATGCTGGCATGGTCATTTATATTGAAACCTTTAGTGATACATACTTTTATTTCCAGTGAGTACATCTCTGAGAGTAATATTGCTGGGTAATATGCTAAATTTATATTTAACTTTCTTTGAAAAAATATTTTAGTTACTTACTTATTTGGTACAGCACCTTGCTACACAGCTCAGACTCACAGTGATCTTCCTGTCTCAGCCTCCCCAGCACTGGGACAATGAGAGTGCACCACAAGGCCTGGTCTCAGTGGCAGGCGCGACCCACCCAGGGTTCTGGAGCCAGCACTGCATGCAGTACTGGGACTGAACACAGGTCCCTGCACTTGTCAGGCAGGCACTCAGACTGAACCATCGCCCCATTCCCATATGTTTAACTTTTCAAAAAACTGCCAAATTATTTTCCAAAGCGGGTGCCCCATTTTACATTTCTACCGGATATGAGGGTTGTGATTTCTCTACATTTCCTGTAAATAATTTTATCACTTTTCTTTATGACTGTCATTTCTCTAGTACATAAGAAATGCCTTCTCTTGGTCATTTGAATTCGTATTTCCATAAAGACTAATTATACTAAGCATCATTTACTGTGCTTATTCATAAAACTTCTGTGAGATGCCTATTTAAATCTTTTAACTTTTCAATTGAAGTATTTATCTTTTTATTGAGTGAGCAAAGATGTTTAGGTGTTCTGGATATCATTACCTTACCAGACATGACTGGAAAAGTTTATTCTTTCATATTTTATTTTCTTCTCATTTTGAAAGATATCCTTTGAAGCAAAATGCTTTTAATTTGCTGATCTTTAAAAATCACTTGTATTTAGTGTAATACCTAAGAGCTTTAGGCTTAGTCTAAAATCATAAAGACTTCTTTATTTTTTCTAGGAACTTACGCACATGAGTGTTTGACTTTTCAGTATACAATTCCTGAAGTGGAACTGCCTTGGATCATATATAAAATACAAAATATGTTTAATATATATACTCCTAACAACATTTCCTTTATTCTCAAATGTTTTTAGTATAAAATATTAAAAACTACAGTTAAAACTAAACACTATAGTTTTAGATATTCAGCCCATTTGAGTTAATTTTGTGCAGGATGTAGTGGAAGGTTCTCAACTAATCCTTTGGTGAATGGGTAACCAATTTTCTCAGCATTTGCAGGCAAAAGGACTACTGTATCTCCCCTGAAGTATCTTAGCAACTCCACCTGAATTCAATAGGTCATACCATGGATAGAAGGTTTTATTTTTAGATTTTCTATTCTCCATCATCTGTATTTCTGTCTTGATTATGATAGCTTTTTATTAGTTGCTAAAATTAAGAAGCAATAGAAGACTCTAAATTTGTCCTATTTCAGGATTTTTTTATTGCATATCAGATTTAGAATTGACTTACTAATTTCTGCACAACAACAACAAAAACCTTAGTTGAGATTTGATGTCCTCTATAGTAAACTCATAGGTCTATTTGGAAATAATTGCTATCTTAATCCTTGAATATGGCCTATCTCATTATTTACCTAATTATTCTTACAAGAAGTATTTTGGGGTGTCTCTCTCAGCAGCGTTTAGCAGATCAGATATACTGAATTTGTAAAAGCAAAATAAAATGCTCCAGAAAACTTAATTAAATTAGTAAATGAGACTACTTGCTTAAGGAAGTTTATTCTGCTTCATTTAAGTTAATCAGATACTAATCCAAAGAAAGTTAGAGACAGTCTCACTTTATTAGATTTATAAATATCATAATAAGATTTGTGAGCGAAGCTTGAAGATGTGAAGAACATTAGATGAATTTAATTCTTAACTTTATTAAGTTGAGTATTAATTTAAATCCTGATAACTATACGCACTGCATTCCATGCACAAAAACCCTGCTGAAGTATTTTTTAAAATCCATATTGATGCTATCAATCACATGTTCATTTTAGAGTAACCTCCTAAGAGGTTAACAGATTTTTGTGTAATGCCATCTGCTGAGTAAAAAGGAGGTGTCAGCATGCGCCTTTGCCTAGAAATATGAAGATGGAGACAAAGTAGAATGGAGCAGACAGACACGCCACGAGAGCCCCCTCTGCCCGCCCACCGTACCATCCCAGTGCCTGGGCCTCACTTTCTCACCTGTTCTTCTGCACGGCCTGTCTGCTAACTTGCTGACGCGTAGCCACGTCTTGATGTTAAGAGAATCCTACCCAGCACACTCCTCTTCCCTTGAAGCTGATTTCATGAAAGCCCAGGCACCAAAGCATACCAAATAAATATATATGCTCAAAAAGAAAAACTATGCTAACCAGGGCCAGGGTTGCAGCCATGCCTAAAGCTGTCCTGAGACAGTCCGGATCATCACTATCTGGGCATGCTTCTCCTTTCACAGTGGAGTCATCTCTGCAAAACTGATTTGTGAATTTAACACCGGTGGAAAATGATATGCTATCCTTCTTACACTTAGGATCACAAAAAATATGAGCAGATATTGAGAAACGGCAATAACGTACTCAAAAGGAAGCAGTTCAGAGCACTTTTGTAGAATATTATGTGGGATTACAGGAGATCTTAAACTGTTATTTTTCCTTTAGAAGCAAAAATTTAGTTGTAGATTTAAAAAACATCCTTTGGAAAGCTCAGGGGCCAGAACTGATCCCTTGTCCAGCATGCCACGAAGGCCCTGCCCCCGCTAAGCTGGTGACAAGAGTCTGAGTGTGGTGACGCACACCTATAATCCCAGCGCAGGGGAGGCTGAAAACAGGAGGATCACTGCGAGTCCAAGCTGCATAGTGAGACCCTGTACCAAATACACAATATATTGTGTACTAAATATACAAATGAAAAAATAAACAAATTAAAATAAAAACAGTGGTGTGTACTAAGAGCATATGCAGATTTTCAGAATCAACCTATTATAGAAAATGCGCTGACATTAAATGCTGGTACTGCATAAAGAACCAAATTTATCTTCCTTTTGTGGGGGTTAAAAAATGTGTTTTAATTTACTAATATTCTCTGTTGCTGCTATTCCTCCAGGACTTCAGAAGATGAATTTGACTGAAAATTTTTTCATTTCATTGTTTTCCTGCTAAGCTTCCTGTACTAAAAATTTCATGGTGTTCTCACAGTCCCAAAATAAATGAATTATTTAAGTTATTATACTTCCTCATCTATCCTTTTTTGGTTAATGTCAGTGATAAAGTGTAAGGTTCTGGAGAAACGAGGTTAGGCTTATTAATATGTGCTTAGGGCACAAAACTAGACAAAAAATGCTCTACAAAAGAATTAAAGCAATAAAACATCACAAAATTTAATTTTAGCATCTACTTATATATAAATAACACAGACAAATAATGTTGTGTAATTTATATTTCTACTTCTCAGCCTATATGTATGCATTATAGATACAAATGCAGTGACTAGTCTTTCTCGAAAAATATTTGATAAAATTTTGCTACCACTTCAACTTTTCAGAGTTTGGTTTAGTAGAGTAATTATTTTCCACTCGAAATTAATCATTTTAGAACTAGCAGTTATAGCATAGTGGTAGACTTCTTGCTTAGTATGCACAAGCTCATAGGTTCCATCCCCACCACCAAAACTAAAATAAAGAAGTTATTTGTTTTAGCAACAATACTTTTGTTTTCTTGACTTGAGTTAGGAGAGGCTGGGGGCTGGGAAGGAGGAACATGGCAACATTGGAGGCTGAATTCCATTCTTATAAATGTGATTATGCCATAAACTCTCATTGTTTTTATCTCATTTTCCTCTTCTATCAACCCTAGTGCATTCTTAATCTTTTAGTTCTTGTCAAATAGTAGTATCTAGGAATAGAATGAAAATAAAATTAATAAAATTAATTCTAGTACTCTGTCATGAGCAACTTTACTTTTAGATAAATCACCTAATCTATCCTCACCTGCAAATTACCAGCAAATTTCACCAGAGTGTCCATTAAGTTCCCTTCCAGCCCAAGAATTCTATAAATACAGGTGCACAAGTATGCAAATCTCATGCCCTGTCACAGCCAGTTTCAAAATACTATTTTATTCCAGAAGAGGCATAACATTTTACCAGATTATGTCATAGATAACACCAGACCAGCCATCCAGGCTGAAACTGATTTGCTGTGTAATAACAATTAGGACCGCTGCACGTCTACAGTTCAGGTGTAAGTGCCTGTACCATGTGGTAGGTGACATGTGCCACTTTTCTTTAATATAATAACATTTAATGAAAAGCTTTTGAAGACCAATAAAATAGCTCTTAGAGATTGCTAAAAATCAATAGTATAAGAAATCTTGTTAAAGACTTCTCTAAAGTACTGTTAAGGTTTGTGTCCAGCTGTCCCCTGGTCATTAGGGCAGTTTCTAGATTTTGTGCTTAATTCACGGTCCAATGCTGGGATTACGGGTGTGAGTGCTACATCTGCCCTATGGTAGGGAGCTTGCATACACTGTTTGGGAGGGAAAGAGGCTCACTCCCTGCTCCTCCTCCCTTTTTGCTCTTCCTGCTTTTGCTGTTTTCAACCACCATGATCTGCTGCCCTCTTCCGCGTGCCACTCTGCTTTGGAGCCAGCCAGGGATGGACTGAAACCTCTACAAACTGTGAGCTAAATAGTTCAGCTTTGCTGACTTGTTCCTGGGCATCAGATATTTTGTCTCAGCAACAAGAAAAAGTCACTAAGACAAAAAATCCATAGCTAAATCATCAAAATCATTTTGAAATAAAAGTGAGCCAGAAACATGAAATCATGCATTACTTGATATGAGCATTTTTTACTGAAATTGTTACAAATACACTCTTGGGAACTTCAGGGAATCCATAAATACATAAAGGTATATGTTATGGTTTGTGTCTAGTTGCTCCCGAAAAACCTCATACAGTCCCTGGGGCAGGCTTCTAGAGTTGGTGATTAATTCATAGTCGGCAGCAGGGATTGTGGGTGTGGCTACTACACCTGCCTTGGGGCAGAGAGTCTCAATACAGTATAAGGAAGGAAAGGAGGATTGCTAGCTGCTGCAGCTGGAGCTGTGGCTCCTCTCTTTTGACTCTTGCTGTTTTGCTGTTTTCCACCCCCATCAACTGCTACTTTCTGCCATGTGTCACTCTGGCTTAGAGCCAGCTGAGTATGGACTGAAACCTCCACTAACCATGGTCTTAATCAACCTTTCTCTTCTTAATTTTGGGTGTAGGGTATTTTGTCTAAGCTATGAGAGAAAAGTAACTGAAACGCTTTATCGATTTCATAAGACACACGCCTTAATTGAATTTCAAGGTGAAAAATATTCTTGCATGAAGTAAGATATTAAGAATGATAATAAAACAATATCCAAAAACTGTAGAAAAATCTTCCTTGAACTGGGCCTCTTCTAATCTCTCCTCTCTTCAGCATCTATCATTTTGCCTATGTGCCTGGTCCTGGACACTTTCACAGCCAAGTACATCTTCTTAACTCAGCCATAGTCAACTAAATAGCTGGCCATGGAGGGCCCTGAAACACATTCACTGGTCACAGCAGAAGAGTCTAGCTATTGTACTGATCACATGTTTGAGAACCATTAGTAACGGAGGATCAGCTGGTGAGCAAGAACCAGAGAGGTCTTTCCTTAGCTTTGTGCATTATTCTGTCTTCCCAAAATTTATGAGTAGCTAAGGAAATGCAAACATGTAAAGAAATGAGCTGCCTATCATGCTGGGAAAGAGGACATTCTCTGAAATCACACTGAATCCAAATCCCAGCCCTGTCACTTCCCAGGTAATCCACCATAAGGAAGTTACCACATAACATGTTTACTGTTTGTCATGGCCCATGCCTGTAATCCCAGCACTCGGGAGGTAGAGCCAGGAGGATCTCTGTGAGACCAGCCTGAGGGCTACAAAAGTGAGCACAAGGCTAGCCCAAACTGCATAGTGAGACCCTGTCTCAAAAAAAGAAAGGGAAGAAAGAAGAAAGGAGAGAGAGAGAGAGAGAGGAGAGAGAGAGAAAGAAAAGAGAAGAAAAGAAAAGAAATGGAAAGAAAAGAAATGAGAATAGTATTCCACATAATAAGGATGCTATGAAGACTAGATGGGCTAACATGTCCTCAATATGGTCTTTATTAAGAAAGAAAGGTAATCCTCATATTATTATGTCAGACATTTCCTTTCTAAAAGTAGAGATAACATAATTACATAATTTATATATAAATACAATTATGCAGAATTTAACCAGGGTAAAAGAAATTAGAATTAGATTTACAGCACTTAGAAAAATATTTTTCTTTTTTGTCTTTTGGACACAGGGTCTCTCTATGCAGCTCAGGCTGGCTTTGAGCTCACTTATAGCCTAGGCTAGTCTTGAACTCACAATGATCTCTGGCCTCAGCCTCTAAGTGCTGGGATTACAGGCGTGCACCACCACACCCAGCTCAAAAGAAAGTTTTTCATGCTTCATTTGATGCAAAAAAACATGTTGACATTCTTAATGCTGATTTTTAAAGCATATGGTTCCCCAAAAATTCAAGAGAAAAAACATGCCAAATATAAATGTAATATATTCACATAGCTGAGATTACTTTAATTATTTTTAACTAAGAAAAGAAAGTATGACCAATCTAGCCATACTAGATTGCTGTATATAATTGCTATCCCTGGAATCCAGAAACACAGTTTAATATTATGTAATTAAAAACAAAATTGTGCATCTAAGATTTTCTAGAGTGAATGAGCCAAACTTGATTTTGTCATCTTTCATTGTACTTTGATTTACAGCTCATTGAATAACTTAGAAGCAGAAGTCACAAGTCCTGACTTGACATCCTATGCTCTGCAATCTATTTTCTAGGCCACATAGCCTCTTCCATCAGTGAGAATTAGTGGTCATTAACCATAAACTGTGGCATCAAAAGCTACAATAATATACAGTGAGGCATTAGATCTGCATGTATAGACTGTTTGGAAAAAAATCATGGTAAGCTTCTTACATCTGTCTCAACAATGTTATTTTTCGATATGACGCCAAAATTGTAGGAAAAGTAAAAAATAGGTGAATAAGACTTCATCAAGCTAAATCCTTTCAGCCAGGCATGGTGGCACATGCCTGTAATCCCAGCACTTGGGAGGCTGAGGCAGGAGTATTGTTGTGAGTTCGAGAGCAGCCTGAGCTACAAAGTGAGCTTAAGACCAGCCTGAACTGCACAGTGAGACCCTGTCTCAAAAAGACAAAAAAAAAAAAAAAAAAAAAAAAAAAAAAAAAAAAAAAAAAAAAAAAAAAAAAAAAAAAAAAAAAAAAAAAAAAAAAAAAAAAAAAAAAAAAAAAAAAAAAAAAAAAAAAAAAAAAAAAAGCTAAATCCTTTCTGCACAGAAAAGAACCAAAAGGATGAAAACACAAGGCATAGCATGGGAGAATACATTTGTAAGTAATTCTTCTAAGAAAAACATTATTGCTCAAAACATATAAAGAAGTCAACACAATAGCTTCAACACAAAAACAACCCAATTTAAAAATAAGCAAAGAAGCTAAATAGACTTTCTCAAAAGAAGATATGTGAATGGCCAACAGCCATGGGGTACAAAATGATTTTCAGTATCATTAATCAACCAGGAAGTGCAAATTAAAACCACAATAAGGTATTACTTCACACCTGTTAGAATGGCAAATGTTGAGAAGACAAATGTGTCATGAAGGACACTGTAGTTGGAAAGAAATTACTACACATTTTAAACAGAAGAGTGGTTCATCAAAACATTAAAAACAGAACTACCAATTGATCCAACAATCCCATTTCTATGTATATATTCAAAACTGAAATCAGGATCTCAAAGAAATATTTGTTCTCCCATACTCATTACAAGCAAGCAATGGAAATGACCTCAATGTCTACCAATAGATACATGGATAAAGATAATTATATGTATAGTTAAGGGATGATAAAATGAATAATTGCATATATATATATTACTTATCCTTTAGAAAAAGCACTAGAAAATCTTGCAATTTGTGATAACAAAAATGAACCTAGAGGAAATTAGGCTACGTGAAATAATCTACCCACAGGAAGACAAATACTAGACTATCTCACACGTGGAGCCTAAAGAGCCAAGCACATAGAAGCATAGAGCAGAACAGTAGATCTCAAGTGACAGGGGAGGGAGATGTAGCAAAGTGGGTCCAGAACACCAGTTTAAAGTTTCTGCTGGAGATCTATAGTGCAGTATGCTGCAATAGCAATATATTGTGTACTTAAAATTGCCACAATAAATCTAGGCTTTCAAATGTATGTATGAAGTGTATGATATGATAATTAATTTGATTTAATAATTTCATAATATATTCATATTTCAAAATATCATATTTTACATGAAGACGCAATTTTTGTATTTTTTAGTACAGGGTCTACAAGGTCTCACTGTGTAGATCAGACTCATAGTGAATGCCTGTGTTCAGCCTCCAAGAGCTGTGATTACGGGCACGCGCCACCATGCCCAGCCTTAATTGCTGTCTCAGCAGGCCCAGGGGGCATGGCCAGCACAGCACTCTGGGGATCAAACCCTAGCTGCTGAGTCTGCCTAAGCAGGTGCTTTAATCCACTGAGCTATTTGGCCAACCCCAGACACACAATTTTTATTTGTCAAATATATCTTAGCAAATTATGGAGGGAATAAGGTACATTATGCTTATTTCTGAGCAACGTATTAAACTCTACAAAAAAATTGGAGAATTACAGAGGACTGAAGTTTAAAATTTTTATCATATTTAACTTTGCCACTGTCCTGTGTTCTTATGTTTCTCTGAGGATGCTCATTGCAAATTAGATTATTTTAATGAAGCAAATGACATCTTGTCAGTAAAAGTAATATCTTTATGAATATTTATATAATTTCCAATAGGATCCCCTATTCATCTCAGAAGATTTAATGGCCCTTTTGACTAATTAATTCTTTTCTGAAAATCTCCCTTCTCATCAAAAAATTCTTTTTCTCTGATGGGCTGAAGTTAAAATAATTTTTTTAACTCTTCAAGGGTGCTTTGACAAAAATTATACATTTAAAAAATAATTAGTCTTAGTATTTACGTTTAACCTTTTAAAACTTCATATTTGCTTTTGCTTTATTGTCAGTGTTGATTTTTAATGACATTTCTTTAAAACAATTTTAATCAGATTGTTGACAATTCCAGAGACTTGAGTTTGGGGGTGGAGCAGAACCTGTAAGGATAAATCAGACTGAGTATGTATTCTTCAGCTATTCTTGGGAAGAGGTGCAGATTGATCTCTCACCAATATTGTACTATTAATTGTTAGAATAAACTTTACATCTGAATGTGATCTTCAGAGAAATAGAGAGAAGCAGCCTCTGTTGACTACCTCTGCAAAGACACTCACTGAGGACCCTTGGTGAATACGTGGGGTTTTCTTCCCCAATGCAGACCCTCTTTCTCTGCCTGTGGGAGAGCTGTGGACCCAACCTCAGCACCTGGCTCTAGAAAGACTAAATCCATAATTGATCTCTCCCATAGCATTGATTCCAGGATTATCTGTCATTCACAAATGACTCTCTAACTGAATTTCTAGTACATTCTAGAAATTCTACATCTAGGCTGAGATCCTGAGCCCTCTTCCTGGTGTCTGCTTGGTTGTTCCCCAGATTCCTTAAAGGTAGTGTATGTCAACTCATCACCCAAAATTCCTCCCCTGATGTTCCCATCTTAGAAACTGGGTCCCCTCAGTTGCTCAGCCCAGAACTTCAGGGCTGCCAACTGTGCCTACTTTGTCCTTGTTGGCCACGTCCCACTTCCTCAACCATAGCCATGGCCAACATCATCTTTTTGCCTGAACTATCACAATCTCCAAGTAATCTCTCTCCTTACTTTGTCTGTTGTGGTCCTACTAAAGTCAACACTAGAAGAATAATTGGCAATTTCTTAAAACTATAAAATTCATCCTATAAGTCTCTTTCACTCAATGTTCCTTTTTTGTGGCGGGGGGGATCAAACAAAAACAAAATCCAATCTCTCCTCCATTGTCTTCAAGCCCCACATGACTCAATCCTGGCTTACTTCTCCCTGCTTCATTTCTGACAGCTTTACCTCACCCACCCTAGGCAGTCAGGAAAACATCAGCCATATTCCAGACACTGTCTTTCAATTCAAATTTTCATTGTCTAGAAAAGCTGCCCTCACTAGTTCCGGAGTACCTCATTCATTTCACATCTGGATTTGATGATCACTTTCTTAGAGGCTGCCTTAAAATCGCAATCTAACATAACTTCTCCCTGGTCTTGCTTTATTTTTATTGCCCACAGCATAGCACAATATGTATTATAATAGTTTGCACAGCTAAAGGCAATTTCTCCCAACACAAGTAAGCTCCTTGAGGGCATAGATACTTTTTTTAAAAAAAAGATTTGATGCTGTATCACAAATACTCAGAACTGTGCCCCCCACACAGTGGGAACTCTCTAAATATTTGTTGAAGGAATCAGTGATTTTTTCCCCCAAAACCCAAACTCCTAATACAATAACATTAGCACATACAAATCAAAAGGACCATCCCAAACCACCTACCTATGGCAACTCAGGAAAATGTATAACAAGATTGCTTGCTGAGCACCCAAATCCTCATGAAGAAGTGTGTATGTGGCACCCCTTACATACTCAAAGGGAAGAGCTGGTGACAGAAGGACCACAGAGTATCAGCAAGAGGAGGAACAGATACGGCATTTGCTAAGCGATACAAGCAGTAAATTCTCAGGGAAGGATACTTGGCAGTTGTTTCTGGTTTCACAGATGCATCAGCAGAACTGCCAATCTTATAACATTCAATTAATAACAGTCCTCCAAAGTTGATCATTTTGCAGGGGAGATAGCTCAGCAACATAAGCACCTGCCTGGCAAGTGCAAGGTCCGGAGTTCAGTCCCTGGTACTGCGAAGTTGATCATTTCTTGTTCTATTGCTATAGTTGTACATGAAGGCCATGAGGTACCCACCTGAAAAGGCTTGTGTAAATAGTTACAGCACTGTACACGATATATGTGTCATACTCCCAGGCCGAGAAGATGCCACTGAATTCTGAGAAAATAAAAAAATATAACTAAGACATTTACTTGTATATAATAGCCTGTCCCATCCCTATCTGTACTAGTTCCTTTGCTCATCACTGAGACAAAATACCCACCAGCCAAAGTTAAAGTGGAAAAGGTTTATGTAGCTCACAGTCTACCATCAGGTGACTCCAAGGCAGGTTGGTTTGGCAGGGGACATCGCAGAGGAGAAATACTTCGTTGCAGTCAGAAAGTAGCAAAGCAAGCAGGAGGCAAGACAAGGCTCTTTCTCTTCTTTATCTTATATCCAGAGTACCAGGATCAGGGCACTGGCAAACCACTCAGTGGACTGAGTTTGACTTTAATTATCACTCACCCTTAATCCTGGCACCCTCCATCTTAGCATCACTTTGTGAACACTGTAGAATCATCCCCACCTCTGCGTGAGGCTCTGGGTGGACACAAAGCCATAAAGTTATCCTTTGTGTTCTTGCTGCCATCTAAAAACTGGGCTGCTACTGGAATTCCAGGAAGAAGGATTGGGCTAGCATTCCCAAGCATGGCCACATGGATGGCAGTGGGTGGTCCTGAGGATGGTTGGAGAAAAGGATTTCCAGAAGGGAAAATAAAATTGCATACTGGACTCAAATCTGCAGTGACTATGTAGAGAGTAGGCTGTGAAGTTTAAAAGCATCTGGACCTCCAGGAAGCAGCTCAAGTGGCTCACTGGAACTAAATTCAGCATGGAATGTGGTAGCCAGCTGCTGATGGAGGGTGTGGTGGCAGCAGATCCCACACAGTTTTTCTGGAAGAACCAGTCAGATCCCCTTCACTCTTGCTAAGAAATGATCCTTTCCACTGCTAAGGTAAACAGCTCCAGAAAAGTCACTCTACACTGCCTAGACCTAATGAATGAACTGTGACCTGCAGTCAAATGTAGGTCTCAACCAATCAAACTGAGTTTGCTTCTGTTCTGCATTTGCATAGAGGACTGTAGTGGAAACCTGGCCCAAAACTTTATGTAAAAACTTTGATACAACCCCTCTTTCTGCTTTTGCTGAGCACACTTTGGTTTTATGTAGAAACCTATGTTTGTCTGGTTTGCAAACTACTTATTGAAATACTGTTCCTATTCATCTTCAATTCTTTTCCCTAGTGAATTCTTGTTGACAAGGACAAGAAAAGTAGCAAATATCCAAAAAAAGAGTATTTAAAGAGGAAGCCAGCAGTACTCATGGGTCTGTGAATCTGCATCTCTCTTTTATGGATTGCTCCACATTAGCTATGAGCAGTGAAAGGACAGTTGGAGGCAGAAAAGCAGCCACCTCTGAATGTAATTGATTTAACTGTGAAACTTCATAACATCTGGGAAATGTGCTTGTATTACTAAATCATAAGCTAAGTGCAGTGGTATACACCCATAATCCTAGTACTTGTGTGGGGTGAGACAGGAGAATTGTGGTTTCTTATGAACAACCTTGTTAGATACCATGATATAACCACTTCTTGGGGAGTTTATTATCCAGGCCAGCATGAACTGCACCAGGAGACCCTCATAAATCTGAATAATCTTTCTAATACTTTAACTTTTGTACTACTTTTACTGTAATCGTTGGCTTAAGAATATTTTCCAGCCGGGCATGGTGGCGCATGCCTATAATCCCAGCACTTGGGAGGCTGAGGCAGGAGGATTGTTGTGAGTTCGAGACCAGCCTAAGCTACAAAGTGAGCTTAAGGTCAGCTTGAACTGCATAGTGAGACCCTGTCTCAAAAAAAAAAAAAAAAAAAAAAAGAATATTTTCCATATTTATAAATTAATGTTCTGAAGTCCTAGTTAATTCCCTAAAAGGGTTGATTCCTTATCAATTAATTGATCATATGAAACAATACTTCCTTAATAAATTCATTTCATTCATGTATTATTTCCTACATAAAGTCTACTTTCCTTAATGGTGCCTTTGAGGTGTTACTCAGTGTGGCATAAAGCAATACTCATATTTGGTTTCAGAAGGGAGCTTTGATAGGAAACAGGAAATGTTAGGATAAATTAATTTTTAGTTCATTTTTCACTTCTTGTATAACCTTTCCTGGAACCCATTCTTATGTTCTACTCACCAAAGGTGACTTGAACCCAGGCTTGATCATGCAGCCTCCCTTTACAGATGTGGTGCAGGTCACGTACCTGGGGGTGGGTTTCCTCTGTGAAAGCACTCCCTTCCCCACTCAAGGGGGCTGGAGATACATGGGGAAGAGATACATTGTGAAATGTGAAAATGTGCTGCCCCAGCTGACATGAAAATTAATGAGCTACAAAGGATGCTTAAGCATGCTTGTGTTTTTTACCACTGACATTTTGAGTGTGTTAGGAAACAACAGTTTGCAGGTCAACCCCAGGAGTTGACTCCGCTCCACATTCAATCCACTCATTATTCAAATTTTTCCTGAGTTTCTACTCTGTGCTATGAATTTATATGATCCAGATAGTAAATAAAATTTCCTATAAGCATTTATATATTGTATGTAGGGATGCATATATGCATATAATATATACATATGTATATATAAATTTAGTGTCATGTACATATTAGTTTCTTACTACCTATATAACAAACAACCACAGACTTAATGACTTCAAGCAACACCAGTGTGTTATAGTTCTGGAGGTCAAAAATCCCAAATGAATCTCACTGTGCTAAAATCCAGATATAGATAAGGCTGTGTTACCTTCTCCTGTAGAAGAGAAATCTTGTTGGTCCCTGGTCCTCTTCCCTTATCTTCAAAGTCAAGGATGTGGCCAGGTGTGGTTGCACATACCTGTAATTCCAGCACTCAGGAGACTGAGGCAGGAGGATCACTGCAAGTTCAAGACCATCTTGGGCCACAAAGTGAGCTCAAGGACAACCTGAACTTCATAGTAAGGACCTGTTTCCAAAAAAAACCAAAAAAAATCAGTGATGCAGAACTGATGTTTCTTACCCTGTGTGGGGAACCACTCAGACTGATTAAAAGCTCAGGGGCACCTAAGGATACCTGAGGATGCAACCCCACTTAACCAGTCCAGGAGTACATGATTTAGCACAGATGAGCACACATGCTCTGGTAAAGAATATTATATAAGAATATAAATATGAGATAACACTCTGTATGAGACTTATACAACAAAGACACAGGTGGTGCTGGCTCTTGTATACTTGAGTTCTGTTCTGCTCCGTGCTGTCTGCTGCTGTTGCTGATGTTTTGCAGAGTGTATTCTTTAACCTTGGGACTCACCTGGGAAAATCTCCCTTGGGCCCTGTGTGTGGGCTGCCACCCTGCTAACTTTCTAGTTCTCCATCTTGTGCCTCCCTTGTGATTGTATGGGCCCAGCTAGTTAACTATAAGATCTTCTTTTCATCTCAAGGTCAGTTTATAGCAACCCTCTTCTCTCTACAACTATAATTCACTTTTGCCATGTGACTGGACACATTCTCAGGTTCCAGAGTACAAGCTATAGGCATCTTCGGGGAGCCTTCATTTCACCTACAATACATGAGCCATACAATAATTCCTAAGGGCCAGTTATAATTTGGGCTTCAAACTTTTAGGACTTAAAAGTAACATTTCCAGTGATTTCTCTAAGAGCATCTCATATTCATAACATTAATCTTTCCGTAGGAAATGTTTGAATATTCACCCCAAGTGGGATAAACAAAGACTATTAATAACTTTATGTCAAATAAGGCCAGATTTTCTCTCTGATGAGGTCAGTGCAGGTTAAAAAAAATTTGCAAAATGAGCTATTTTAAAATCTTGGGTCTTGAACTCTGGACATCGCAAAAGTGTAAGTACTCTGTGTATTTATAAAATATGCAAAATTATTGACATCCACTCCAGCTTTCTTATTATATTTTTAGACAGGGTCACTCTGTGCAGTTCAGGCTGCCTTTGAGCCCACTTTGCAGCCCAGGCTGGTCTCAGACTTGCAATGACCCTCCTGCTTCAGCATCACGAGTGCTGGGATTACAGGTAGGTGCCACCATGCCCGGCCACCCCAGCATTCTAAATGCCTCTCAGTCTCCCTTGCTGCCTTCCTTCCTTACATTTCAAGTCAGTGTACCTCAAAACCTAAACACACCAGCTTGTTTTTGTCTATTTTTGAGTTTCACCAAAGGGAATCATAAATTATATTTTGTCTCTGGCTTACTTTCCTTAATATTCTATTTATGCTCATCTATATTGCTGCCTACAGTTATATATTTTCTTCTCATTCCTTTATATAGTGTTTATTTTGTGAGTGCACTGCAGTTTGTTCTAGTGCTGATGGATACCTGAGTTGTATCCATTTGGGAGCCACTGAAATTAGCACTACCTCCAGCATTCTTGATGGAGCGTATGCTTTGCACATACAACAAGGAGAGGAATTTTTAAGGCATAGAGCTGCTGTTGCTCAGTGTTAGTGGATACTGTCAACAATTTGTCACCATCATCAAATTCATGACTTTGCCCAGAAGAGAAGATAAGTAAAATAAGTAAATTCCATTTGCCTCTTGGAAGGAGCACCATATCCTACCATAGGTGGCTTGCCTTTCAGACCTGGTTCTTCCATCTACTTATTAACCTCTTGGCTGAATTTCCTTATTTTAAAATTAGAAGATTGAAATGGATGGTCAGAGATCTATGCAAACTCCATCTATGAGATGAGTGAAACAGAAGGTTCTAGAAGAAGGTTAGTAGCACAGCGGCTACCTCCGTCATGCCACCATGCATTCTGCCTTCCCATATCCCCACTGGGCTCAGATCCCCAGTTTCCTATGCTTTCTTTGCTAGGCCAGTATAGAGATTTCGAAGCACATGCACTTGAAGTTCAAGAAGAAAAGTCAGAACTGAGGCCTGAGGAATTTAGAATGATTTGTGCTAAAGTAAGGATGCCTTCAAATCCAGTGGAGCAGAGACTCTCAAATGGATGAGGCGGTGGTGGCTTCTAAGAGCAGCACTGACCACAGTGAGAACTAAAAGGAATCCTTGGGGTTGACAAAGTGTACTAGAAACAATAGTTTTACTACAGTAGAAGGAATCTGAAGCCTTATGATGTGAAAGTATGAATTTTCAAGCCTTCAAACCATAAATGTGTAGCCCATACCTTAATCACATGAAATCTTAATTTAAAAAAGAATAATATTTATGATAAGGCAACCAATCAGATAAGTCCCTCTTTGTGGAATAGAGACCAAAAAAACTGTTATAGTTTAGAACTTCAAGAAGAAAAAGAATGAGATAACCTTGAGGGAATACACATTATGGTTTAGCTCTGAAATGTTCCCCAAATGCTCATGTGTTTGGAAGATAATTCAGTCACTCCACTCACACAAATGGATTCATCCAGTAAGTTCAGTAGCTAAATGTGCTGCAAGGAGGTGGGGTCTGGCTGGAGTTTGGTCAATGGAAGCATGACCGGGAGGGTACATTCTAGTCTAGCCAATTTCTTTTTCCCTAGTTCCTTAGGAAAAGGAGAAATTAGTTAAAAAAAAAATGGTCAAAGTGGGCTGAGGATATAGTTCAGCAGCACAACTGCCTGCTTGGTAAGTGCAAGGTCCTGAGTCTGAATCCAGGTACCAAAAAGAAAATGATCAAAGAAAGTAGATCTAATCTTCCTCATACTATGGTTTGACCCAAGTGTCTTTCCATCAAGCAGCAGTCCCAGAAAGGAATAGGTCAATGAGTCTGCACCGAAAGAAAACACAGTCTGTGAAAGGTAACATGGAGAGGATGCCCACCATGGTGGACACACAACAAGCTGGTGGATACACAACAAGCCAGTAAAAAAAAAAAAAAAAAAGAAAGAAAGAAAGAAAGCAGAAAGATGTGTATACCCTACACTCTTGGCAGAGCAGCCAGGATCAGGATAGGCCACCAAGCCAACCACAGCTGCTCACATTCCCTTCCTGGGAAATTTCACTTGGGATACCGAGGAGCTGCACGCTGTTGAACAACAGACACCAGGGGAGACAAACTGGTGGAGATCACGGAACAGAAAGATCAAGAAACACTGAGCCTACTGGAGCCTGCAAGCCAAGCCACATGAAAATGGGAGTAACAGAAACACAGAACTGAAGAGTTTCCAAGAGATTTGAGTAGACTGCAAAGAAGCAGAATTGAGAGGCCACATGGGCTAGAAAGTCTGACAAAGAGGAAACAGGCAAGTATGTTACCTCCAAGAGACCGAGCCCTTGTTTCCCACCACAGAGTGATTTCCTGCCATTTTTTAGACTGAACGCCCTGGCATGCTACACTAAGTGGAGTAGGTTTCTATACTTTTTAATCTAATTTTTTGTTAGATCACCACGTTTTGGGGTCTTAACCTCCCCCCACTCCTTAAGTGACAAAAATGTTCTTTCCATGTTCACATCTGGGGCCTCTGTCCTGTCTCCTTCCCAAGCAAACCCTCAACCTCTTCCTTCCCTGGTAACAGCCCCCTGTAACCTATGCATCCTTGCCTGACCTTAGGAAGCCTGCCTAAACATAAAAGCTAAACAAACCCCACCTTTTGACCCTGGTAGCTGTGGCCCTGAAGGGTCTTGATATCTTGCCTGCCAAGAAAACACATGTTTGCTTTTTCTTACAGAAACAGTGCTAGGATTTTTTGCTTTGTTTTGTTTTTTTCCAAATAAAAAATTTTCTCCTCAAACCATCTTATCCTTGAGAAAGTCAAGAATGGGAGGAGAAAATGTAGCAATCCTTCTTCCCACCAGACAGGCCGCATAACGTCTGAGAGATGAAGACCTAACTTGGGAAAATGGATTTAATCTTGACCTCCATCTTGACCACGTGATGCCATTTCAGATACATAAAAACCAAACTCAGTTTACCCTGCTTTTGGTCACTATCTACCCAATCACTCTTATCCGCTTTGTCCCTTTCTGTCTGGTCACCTCTACCCACATCTCCCAAATCCAGACTCCCTGTACACGACCCCAAGTACCCCTGGATGGGGGCCCACTCCAGAGGCAATAAACCTCCACTTTCAGTATGCTTGTGCTGTTTGTCTGGTTGATTCCGATACAGGCTTTCTTTGTCCTCACACATTACATTTCCCTCACCTCTGCTCCTCTCGGCCCTCTGCTCACCTGCCAGAAGAAAGGCCCTCTGTGTTCAGATGCTGTCTTAGTTACTCTTCTCTCGTTGCTGAAACAAATACCCCACACTCACAATGAGGGAAGGAAAAGTCTATTTAGCTTACAGTTACTGGAGGTTTCAACATACTGGAGTAGAGGCTGGGGAGCTGCGGTGCCCAGGATGACCTTCTGCACACCTCTGGGAAAGCACAGGCTAGCCAGTTTATTGGTTCACACTTCTCTGGCCCCGCCTCTTGGGCCCTGCCCTGGTCCTTTGGCCCTGCCCCTCCAGCCTGTCTCTGCTCCTCCAGCTGCATCTGCCCCATGACCTACATAAGGCTTTGCAGGGATGACTAGACACAAGCCATAACAGATGCCTCACTGTTATTACTTTTATTATTATGGTTCCTTTTAAATTTAGTTTTGAGCAAGTAAGTTTATTACCTTAATATTCATAGTAAGATATTAAACATTTTTGTTAGTATGTTTGGATTTAAATTTCCTTCATGTTAGACAATAAAATGATTTCTGGAAATGCAGGACTAGGAAACTCTAAAATACTTCTGTTTTGCTTAGAGACATTTGCAAAAATTTTTCACTCATCTCTGGGACAGAAGGGTAGATGCCTACTTTCTCACTCCACATCCCTCAGGATGGAGGTCCCCAGAAGTCAGGATGGGTTGGGTCTGGCTGACTGATTATAAAGTGGACTTACAGGCAGCTGAATGCAAGATGAGGGCTTAGAGAAGGCCAATACAAACATTTGGATATTTTTGAGATTTGCATATTTGCCTGTAAACAACAAGGATTTAAATTTCAACCTGAGTTGAAAAACATTGGACTGAGTAAAAATGAGAAACACATCTGTAAACCAAATGATATATTTCCATAAATTTCTTGCTCTATGGTACATATAAATTTTTGGTCTAGCAACTGTGCCAAGTTTCTTCTAATTGCTGTTTGCCTTGTCCAGTTTTGAGTGAGAAAAATTACAGTGGTAGTCACGTGAGCAGCAAGCACATTGCTATTTTTCTCACTTTATCTCCAAGCTCAGCTCCTCAGACCTGCACTATGCCTTTGTTCTATAAGTGCCCTCTGGATTTCCTTTGTAACCACATAGCAACCATCCATAAGGATGGAACATGCTTACGGCCTATGTACAGAATGTGTCGCATAACAGGTGCTTCATCACAATTAACTATGTGAACAAAATAAAATAGTAATTGTTCTGAGATATAAATGAGTATTCATCAGCCTTCTTGAATTCAACCCTGTTGAATAAACTATTAACTTATTTAAGCAGAGTTTTTGTGCCTAATTTTCTCTGCGGTGTTCAAAATCTTCATGTTTCTTTCTGGAGGCATTAATATAAACTCAAGTTATTTTTGAAAACTTCTCATTTTATAGAACTTGGACAAAGTCAATGTCTTCTCAGGTTCTTCTTCAGCACATGTCTTGTATGTGTTGGTTTGAGCTTTGAGACATTGCTTGTGTTGGTAAGGGTTTTGGTCCATTTTTAGTGCTATAGGTAAATACATGAGCTGGACAATTTGTAGAAGAAAAAAAGCTCTAGTTAGTTCATGTTTCTGGGACAGAAGTCCAGGATCAGCTGGCTGCATCATAACATGACAGAAAAGCACAAAGGGTAGGCGAACCCTATAGAAAAAGTCTCAAAACCCAGAAAAAAAAGAGAAAGAAAAGAGGGCTGAGGAGATAGCTCAGTGGTTTAAGTACCTGCCAGACAAGCACAAAGTCTTCAGTCAATCCCCAGTAACCCCCCACAAAAAAATAAAAGCAATGTTGTCACATTTACAGCACAGTGGAACATTTGTACCACAACAGGTACAGCAATGTAATTCAAGTTCCTTTACTTTCAGTTATTATGACTCAAACCTTGTGGCTGGCCCAGGTTTTTCTTGAGGCAAGTTGATTAAATATGAAGACTATAATGGCAATGTCAGACAATGAAACATTTAAGATGACACCAAAACTAGACGTTGTTTTCATTGAAATATACAAGAGCCTTTTGCATGCATATGAGGGCATGATCAGGATGATAAGACACAGATACAGAGCTGTAGGACAATCGGATCAATGGTGTGGTGCCAGGGGAGGCTCCATTCTCATCATGAGCTGTTGTCATACTGTGAAAGGGAATACACCGTGACTCTTGTGGGTCTATGTCATGCCACTCTGTGTCTTTTAATCCTTCATATGTGCTGAAAGCAGTCGTAATAACTGAAAGTAAAGGAAGAATGCACACCAGACTGTTGTGGATCCATTGTAACTTTCCTACAAAAAGAGACATGTGGCCTAAATGTTTCTGTGAAATATAAATTGATTTTATTTCAAATGTTTGAGTACTCAGAGCCCTCTATACCTCACCATCTCTAGAGAATCTCTTTTTATAAAATTCCATCTACCGTGTGGATCCCTGCTCATCCCTGTTCAGGAGAACTTTAAAGAAATCATTTCACTAGAAAAAAACTTTCGTACATATTTTCCACAAACATAGAAAAGGAAAGCATAACACAACCACCACCACAGCCAATAAAATTAATATCAATAATTATATGTCATTTAGTGTATAATGTATGATCAGTTTTCCACACAGTAAAAAATTTCCTTATAATTTTTTCTAATCAGCTCTCAGACCACACACATAAATCACATTAATTCACATAGTTCTTCTTGCTTCTCCAGTTCACTGTTCTACATTATTAGAAAATTCTCCTTTTTTCATTTTATGAAAAAAGTTCCATAACAAATAATAAGAGAATAACAATAGTTAATATGCTGTGTATCATGGTCTTCGAAGCAGTTGATCAGAGTACAGGCAAAAAATCAAAAAGATTCTTACCAAAAAAATGCAGATAATAGCACAAAACTTTCCCAGAGGAGATGGAGCAGTCTCTGCATCACGCCATCATGCTTGTCAGGAGGGCCATCGATCATGATTCAGGGGTGGCTGGTGGTGGGGCCATAGAGATGGAGCTCTCTAAGTACCTTCGGGATTACTCAAGGACTATCCCAGGAAAACAGCAGCTACTGATCGGGGTATATGCTAAGGCCTTGGAGATTATCCCATGCCAGCTAAGTGACCATGCTGGCTTTGATGCTACAAACATCCTGAACAAACTCTGGCTTGGCGTGCCCAGGGCGGCATGCAGTTTATGTCCACAGGGTGGACATCAACAAGGAGGACATTACTGACAACTTCGAAGCTTTCATGTGGGGGCCAGCTGTGGTGCAGATCAAGGCCCTGACAGCAGCCTCCGAGGCTGTGTGCCTGATCGTGTCCATTCATGAGACCACCAAGAACCCTCGCTCCACCTTGGCTGCTCCTCCAGCAGCAGTCCAGGGCTGGGGCCACCTCCCTTGAGATCCCACCCATCATGCTGGCTGGCAGCTGGCTGCAGGGGTGCTTGCCCTCCCTAGCCTCATTGGTATTATGAAGAAGTGGTAATAATTGGTCTGGTCTGTTCTCACTAGAGCTTATTTACATAAAACTTAAGACTTAGAAAAAAACAACACTAAACTTTCTCTTCAGTGAACTACTTCATGCAGTTTTTTAGGCAATGCACGATTTAACATTTCTTTCCTTTAAAATTATATTTGCTGCAATAATCTAGTTGATTACTTTTTTAAAAAAAAAAACTGAATGGTTAAGACCAAGATAAAGGTCTGATAAGGTCAGTCAATTCCCCTCAGGGTTTATCCTGTAACCCTGTAACTCACTTTGTAGACCCTTTGTCAGTGTCATCACAGCCATTGCTTGATCAATTTGCTCTCTGTGGAAGCCTGAGAGAGTGTTTTCTCTCCATGGGACTCTCCTTAGGTACACTCTACATTATCGATCCCATTCCTCTGTGGCTCCATAATCTCCTTGATCAGAAAATTTTGGACTATTTTGATTATTTTGCTGGATTCATGCACCTACAATATTTAAATGGCAATGGAATACCTTTCTCTGACAAAACTAAAGAAAAAAAGGGGATATAAATGAATGACCATTTTGTATCTGTATATACAAAATAATTAGAATAGATATGCAGCCACTTTCTCTTAATTCAATGAGGAGAAATATTTGTAGTAATAGTATTTGGACAGGATATCATGCCTGCATCTTGTACTATGAATCACCACTACAAAGACAACAATATGCAATGTGTTAATTATTGAAACTGTCCTGCTAATCAGATTTGAAACTATCTCATTGCCATTTGTTTCTCAATAAAATTAATAATAAAAAATAAAGATTGGAAATTTTTATGTATTTGGTACAAGGTCTTACTACATAGCTCAGACTTGTAGTGATCCTCTTGTCTTAGCCTCCCAAGCACTGGGATTACCTATTATCACATTCATCACAGGAAATTTGTACCTGCACATCATATATCTTGATTCATTTTTCCCAATCCTCTCCCTTTACCTGCTTTCCCCCTCCTTATCTACAAAAGCCTTGCTTTCATTTTTTCCTCCCTTCCTGCCCGCTTCCTCTTTCCTGGTTCCCCTTCCCATTTGAACAATTTCTTCATGTTTACCAATATTATTTTTCATTTTGGTCCTTATTTACACTTTCAGTTTCTCACATTAGAGAAAAAAATATGATATTGAAACACATGTATCCAATTTATTTCACTTAAGAGTGTGATCTCAACCTGTATCCATTTACCTAATGATGTCTCCAACTTATCCTTTATATCAGAATAGTCATTTATTTTATTCATATTTGTTAAAAACTCATCCTTTTTGGCCAGGGAATTAGCTCAGTGGTCTAAACGCTTGCCTGGAAAATGCAAGGATCTGTGTTCGATCCCCAGAAATGCATATTATGTTGGACCTGGAATCCTGGGCATGCCATAACAGCCACCAAAACCAGGCGTGGTGGCACATACCTATAATCTCAGTGCTGGCGCAGCTGATACAGGATGATCACTATGAGTCTGAACTGTATAGTGAGACCCTGTGCCAAATAAATAAAAAGATTTTTAAAAAATAAAATAATTTATCTTTTTTATCTATCTACTCATTGATGGGCATTTAGGCTGTTTCCAACATTTAGCTACTACACACTGTGTGGGATAAACATGGCATGCACATATTGTCGTGGCTTGATCATTTTAATTCTTTCCTGTAGATACCTAGAGTGGAATAGCTGCGTCAAACAGAACCTTTAGTTTCTGAGAAATTTGCATTGTTTTTTCCCATAATTTTATTGAGAAACAAATAGCAATGAGTCAGTTTCAAATCTGATTAGTAGGACAGTTTCAATAATTAATACATTGCATATTGTTGTCTTAGTGGTTATTCATTATACAAGATGCAGACATGATATCCTGCTTACAAACACTATTAGAACAAATCTTTCTATTCATTGAATTAAGAGAATATAGCTGTATATCTATCCTAACTATTTTGAATATACAGATACAAAATGGTCGTTCATCTGTATCCTCTTTTTTGTTTACTTTTGTCATTTAAATATTATAGGTGTGTGAATTCAGCAAAATATTCCAAAATAATCCAGTAGTCCATAACAGTAGTGGGTTTTCTGTAGGATTGACAATGTCACAAGTTGTTGACTTGAGCCTTTTATAGCTCAACCTATTAATACGGCTTTACTTTTTATATCTCATTTTTATACTTTTGTGCTAGATGGTTAAGACCAAGAGAGACTTATATAACAAGAAACATAGCTCTTGTATCTGATAAGGTCAGTCATATCCCTTCAGGATTTACCCTTAAACCCTGTACTGCACTTTGTAGATCATTTGTCAGTGTCAGCCTTGTGGATGAGTCATGGCCATTGCTTGTTCAACTTGCTTTCCATGAAAGCTTAAAAGAATGTTTTCTCTCCATGTGACTCTCCTTCAGCACACTCTACATCATGAGCACTTTCCTCTGTGGCCCCACAATTTCCTTGATTAGGAAATTTGATACACAACTGAGTTACATGATATTATAGTACAGGTTCCCCTATGTCCTGAGTCTTCACTGACCTTGAAAGGCTAGGGCCAAAATATTGGCTGTCCTTGCAGCCCTCCTTTTATCTCTAAATTTTGGTCTCCAAATTTAGGTTGTTAACCCTCCAGAAGAGAAGATGATTGTTATTACCATATAACCTAGATTGTTGAGCTTAACCTCACTTTCTGTCTGAGTATCAAACATCTTAGGCATAACATGGAATAGGTATTTTTCATCAGGTATCGATATGTTAAACTTTTAAGTCCCTACAGAATATGAAAATTTAAAAAATTAAAATATATTTAAAAATAGTGATAAACAATTACATATTTTTACACATAAGTTTAGAAATCAAACCACATACAGCATTGTAGCAGAACAGTCCCACAACACCCCTTTTCCTGTCTCCTGCCTTCATTCATCACCCTCTTCTCTTAAACAAACAACTACCCAGGAGACAGCATGGCACCAACCAGTATGTCATGACAAGCAGCATGTATTCAGGAGACCAGAATGACAGGCACTCCAAGCATGTCCATAGGTTTTTGAGGATATCCACAGTGGTTGCACCAATCTACACTCCCACCAACAGAGAAGGGATCATTTTCCTCCACACCCACCACCACCATTTGTTATTGAATGATAAGAAATAACTGTTCCTTCTGGAGATAGAATCTCAGAGTTATTTTAATCTACATCTCTCAAGCGACCAGTAATGTTGAACTGTGTTTTCAATGTATGTTCTGCTTATACTTCTTCAACTGAATAATGTCTATTCGTTTCAGGCACCCATTTTCAGATGGGCCTTTAAATCTGGTGAGGGGACCAGGAAAATACCTCAGTGGTATAAGCACCTGCCTGGCAAGCACAAGGTCTTGAGTTAGATTACTGGTACCACAAAAGAACACTTAAATCTGGGTTGGGTGATTTTTAGAGTTATGCACATATTCTAAATATTAGTCCTTTGAGAAACAGGTAGCAAAATTTTCTGCCACTCTGTGAGTGTCTCTGTTGATTGTTTCTTTCTTTTTTTTTTTTTTTTTTTTGCAGAACCAGGATTGTACTCAGGCCCTTGTGCTTGCCGGGGAAGTGCTTATTCTGCTGATTCATCTCCCCAGCCCTGTTGTTTATTACTTTTGTTGTGCAAATGCTTTTTTAATAAAATGAGAATCCAGTTGTTGATTCTTTGTGATATTTCCTGGCAACTGAGGTTTTGTTGATAAAGTCTTTGCGTACACCTATCTCTTCAAGAGTTCTACCTGTTCTGTCTTCCAAAACACCATGTTTCTGTTTCAATATAAACATCTTGGATCTATTTCAATTTTAGCTTAGTGCATGGTGAAAGATATGGGTCTAGAATGTGGAAAGCCAATTTTTCCAACACCATTTATTAAGCAAGCTCTCTTTCTTTTTCCAGTGAAAGTGTTGGGCCCCTTTATCAAATATATGTTGTCTGAGTGCATCTGGAGTTGTTTTGGTATCTTCTAATGTGTTCTTCTGATCCTTGGATCTATTTTACCTTGTTTTGTTGCCAGGACCAAGCTGCTTTTATCATTATAGCAAGAAAGGAGAGCTCAGCCCCTGGGCTGTCAGGATAGCCGGATGTGTGCATGGACTCTGCAATGGTTATGTATCAAGAGCTCCTTGGATGTAACCACTGAAGCAAAGATGACTTTTGTTGTAGAGTGCTATTGGTGTGTTCATTGTAGCTTATACAAAAATTTATTTTTTATATTCTCTTTCAGCAAATACACAGCTCATGTGGACACGTTGGTGCTTATTACTAAATGAGCAAAGCATAGTACGGATTCAATATTTTTATCATCATAGCTTTGTATCACAATTTCAAGTCAAAGATTGTGATGACTCCAGCTTCACCTTTGTTGGCCAGAACTGCTTTGCTGTTCTAGATGTCTTCTGGTTCCAAGTGAATTTTAGGATTGGTTTATTTAACTCTATGAGGTATGCTATTGGTATTTTGATTGGGATTGCATTAAATCTGTATAAAAATTTTGAAAGTATAGCTATTTTCATATTGATTTTTCCTAACCAAGAACAAGATATACCTTTCCATTTTCTTTAAAATTTTATTTATTTATTTGGTACAGGTATTTATCTCACTATGCAGCTCAGACACATAGTGGACCTCTTGTCTCAGCAATTGCTTAAACTTTTGGAAGGAGACAGTAGTGAAATAAGAAAAGCAATTTGTAAGCCCTTAGGGACAGGGTGATTTCTGTCTTAAGTTTCAAAACTTCAAAAACATGTAATTATATATATGACTTCTCCCATAGTATTGCTCTCCTGTGAGAGAACAGCCAGATGATAACAAGCTTTAACACTGAGAGATCATATTTATCAGCACTGGAAAAGACTACGTGGGTTTTGTGGTATCACAAAAAAAAATTTAAAAAGAGTTTGGTAAACTATATAGAACTGCACCAATGAAGATATTTAACAACAACAAAAAAATACCAGTAGAATTCTACAATAAAAATAATGTACTTCAATTATTGCACCTAACGCAGTGCTCATTCACGGCACCAGCACATTCCGTATGCATGGATTGCTTACACTGCCAGCACATCTGTGTTGCTTTCCTGGCCTTTTTTAGGACATAATTCACATCTCTCTGGTCTTCTTGTTTTGTCAGGATATTCTCATTATAACATACAAAGCCCAGTTACCCGGAACATAAAATATCAATAAAATAAAATAAAATATTGAATCCCTACTATGCTTTATTTAGTAATAAGCACCAACATGTCCACATGAGCTGTGTATTTGCTGAAAGAGAATATAAAAAATAAATTTGTATATAAGCTACAGTGAAAACACCAATAGCACTCTACAACAAAAATCATCTTTGCTTCAGTGGTTACACCCAAGGTGCTCTTGATATGTAACCATCGCATAGTCCATGCACACATCTCACTTATCCTGACAGCCCAGGGGCTGAGCTCTCCTTTCTTGCATAGAAGGCCTTTCTTGTCACATCGCTTGTTTTTCTTTTTTTCTCTGGAGTTTCTTTTATATTGTATAATGTGCACTTAGCAGAAAAATAAAATATCAACAAAAATAAGACCTCAAATATGTAATGAGTGCTTAGAGTAGACGTCAACATTTTCTCACCAGCTGTTTACTTGCTTACAAAACCTAAAACATCAGAAATAAAAATCTATGTGAACTACAATGTAAATACGAACAAAAGTCTATCAAAAAAAACCAAATTTTATAGTTCAGTGGACTGAAGCACCTGCTTAGCTAGGCACAGGGGCCAGGGTTTGATCCCCAGCATGCCATGCAGGCCCCACCCCTGGGGCAATGCTTAGATGCAGCTAAGACTGGACATGGTGGCATGCACTTGTAATCCCAGCACTTGAGAGGCTGAAAACAAGAGGATCACTACAAGTCTGATCTGTGGAGTAAAGCCCTGTAGACTCTTTACTAGATACATAAAAATAAACAAATAAATAAATTTTGCTTCAGCTTTCACACCCAAGGCAGTCTTCACGCATGACAACTGCATGCTCCATGAACAAGTATCACTTACATTGACAGCACACAAGTTTTGTATTCCTGTCCTTTTCACAGAGCTTGGTTGGCATCTTTTTTGTTGTTGTTTTTTTTTTTTTTTTTTGTCTTTGTGATTTATGCACCTGCCTGCTTACCTACCAGCTTACCAGAATGCTCCATAATTGTGTTTTGAGTAGTTCCCTGGGCAGAAACACCTTGTTCCTCCTCTTCTGCAACTGATTTCCCATGAGTTCCAGTCCCAGCATTGGAGAAAGTTCTTCTGTGCTACTTTGCACCTGTTATTTTCTTTGCAAACTATCAAACTCTTTATGGCGTACATGTTCAGGATCGAGTAAAGCATGACCATTGGCCAATACCTTGTGTTTCCAGCAATGTTATAGTTACTGCATATGTCATCAATATCTACTCTGCCTTTGGCTTTGCTATAAAAATTTAACCCTCTCAGCCTTCAGTTTTCTTACAGGTTTAATATGGTTTGAAACAAAGGAAATGAGTCACTGGCTCCCCGCTGCTTCCCTTCTGGCTTCTCTCTTTCCTTCCTGGCCCTACCCTGCCCTTCATTCAACTGTAAATGCCACCCTAAACATGCTAACACACAGTGACAATCCTGACATACAGTGACCAGGAAATGCTGCCCAATGTTCACCAATAGTTATGTATTCAGATGATCTGTAAATTGCTTGACGTTTTGAAACAAAACTGTCAAACAATGAGTGGATAGAGCCAAATTATCAGTTCTTCTTTCTCGGTGGGTGGTTTTGTCAGAAACCTCAGGCAATGTTGAAGGAAACCAAATGACCCCAGAGTCATTTTTATTCTACAAAGCCTGAGGCAGGCCTACATCATAAGGTTTTTATATAAATCTCTTACCTTTCTGTAACTATGAAGAGAAGGCCTTAAGTACAGTAGAACCATGAATGCTTTTATTTCTACTAATGAAGTGTCATATAAATGCATGCTTGAGTATGGCTATTGATTCAGACAGAATATTTTACTTGTGTTTCATTGGGGCCAGGGAGATGGCTCAGTGGAATAAGTGCTTCCCTGGCAAGCTCAAGAGCCTGAGTTCAATCCCTGGTTCCACAAAAAAAAAAAAAAAAAAAGTGACTTGTGGTTCATCATCTGTATGTTTATCTTGAAGCATTTCTTCTGTTACACTTTCTAACACTGAATGGCAGTGCTGGAACTCTGTCCAACAGATTTCATCTTGTTAGGATCCTCACTGTACATTTGGCTATAGTTCTAACATTGTATCATTCCATTTTATGTGCAACCATTTGGTACCAACTGGACTAGTGAAATATGTATTCACACTGCTGTTTTCTCCATTCTATGAATCAGGGAGGCCTTCATTCCCTGTGTCTGTGCTGGTCAATTCTTGCTCTATTTTACTCTCACAAGAACTTTGGTTCACATGGTCTACATGGTATAACTATCCTGTGTACGTATGGAAACATTACTCCCTCACCAGAATGGAAGTTAAGTTTTCTTTGGGTGATGTTTACCCTTTTATAACTTGTACATTGTAACACAGGTTTAAGACTGGTATTGAGGCTGGAGAGATGGAGCAGTAGAATAAGTGCTTCCCTGGCAAGTGCAAGGGCCTGAGTTCAATCCCTGGTTCTGCAAAAGAAAAAAAAAAAAAAAAGACTGGTATTAACGCTACAAAAAATTATGTTACACTAAAAATATATTAGGAGAGATGCTTGGCATTGTGGTGCATGCCTGTAATCCCAGCACACAAGAGGTGTGGCAGGAGGATCATTGTGCATTGGAGACCAGCCTGGGTTACAAGGTGAACTCAAGGCCAGCCTGAACTTCATAGAAAGACCCTCCCTAAAAAAAAAAAAAAAAAAAAGAAGGAGGAGGAGGAGGAGGAAGGTATTAGGAGGAAAATAGTATAACTACAATCCTCTATTCTGTTGCTGTTAGTAGGTTCAAAGCCGGTATTTAGAACTACCTTCTTCCACTGTGATAATTTCTCATCACCACTGTACTTCATAGGTGTTCCAGAAAGGGACTGTAATACCGCAGCTGCCCACTTGTGAGTGCCATCTTTAAAGCAGGCCCTCACTTTCTCTTCCTCCAACAGCTAATAATATGATACACCATACAAAGGCATAGATACATGCTGGGAAACAGAAGGCAATAGAGCAGGCATAGGAACCATAGATATCTGGGAAACTTCCTCACGTAATTTACTTGCACCTTCTGGGCCTGCCCTGGCTCTGTCATAAATATCCCAGTTCCATTTAATGATAGAATATTGCTGTGCAGGTCCAGCCTTATGACTCCTACTGTCAAGCTTTTGGTTTCCACTATGTCCCAATAAGGGCCCAGAGCTGTTTTTTCCAAGGGAAAGTAGTTGTCTCTGGATGGTAGAGCCTTGTCCCAAAATTCTATGGGGGCCTGCAGGAGTCCCAGCATCTATCTGCCACTGACACTGCATGTGCCATTGTACCTGCTGGACTGTGTGGCCCCAGTGGGACAGCAGCCTACATAGCAGACTGGACCTGTTGCAGAGGTATTTCCTGTTCTGGGCCTCACTCAAAATTAGAAACTTTGCAAGTCACTTCGTAAATAAGCTGGAGTAAGACACCTAAATGATGAATGTGTTGCCTCCAAAATCAGAAAAGCCTCCCTAGGCAATGTGCCTTTCTTTTGGTTAGAGGAGAAACCAGGGGCAGCAACTTATATTTTATCTTAAGGAAAACATCTCCACATGTCTCACACCACCAGACTCCTGGAAGTCTCACTGATGTAAAAGGACCTTGAGTTTTTATTGGATTTATTTCAGATCATCTGGCTCTCAAATGCTTTACTGGCAAGGATACAGCATCCATAGTGACGCTGCCTCCTGCCATGGGGCCCAGTCAGCATAGCATCATCAATGTAATGACCAGTGTGATATCTTGTGGGAGAGTAAGGTAGTTGAGAGTCCTGCAAACTAAGCTATGACACAAGGCTGGAAAGTTAATATAACCCTGAGGTAAGACAGTGAAGGTATGTCATTGGTCTTGCCAAATGAAAACAAAGTATTTCTGATGGTCCTCATGTTTGGTTATGGAGAAGCCATTTGCCAAATCAATAGCTGAAGACCAACTACCAGGAGATGTGTTAATCCAGAAGCAAGGAAACCACATCTGGTACCACAGCTGCAATTGGAGTCACCACTTGACTCAGTTTATGGTAATCTACCATCATCCTCCAAGACTCACCTGTCTTCTGTACAGAACCAAATTGGAGAATTAAATGGAGATGTGGAGGAGACCAGCACCCCTGCATCCTTCAAGTCCTTGATGATGGCACTAATCTCTATAATCTCTCCAGGAATGCGGTACTGCTTTTGGTTTACTATTTTACCAGGCAAGGGCAACTCTAAAGACTTCTATTTGGCCTTTCCAACCATAATAAAGTCACACTACAGTTTAGGGAACCAATGTGAGAATTCTGCTAAGTCCTAAGTGCCTCTATCCCTATCCCAAGTATTTATTCTGGAACAGGGGATATGTCTATAGGATGGATTCAAGAGCCTACTAGACCCAATCTGAGTCAAACTTTTGATAGAATTCTGTGGAGGACCACCTGAGAAGCTCTCCTTGAAAGAAGAATGACTGTCTCCATTTCGACTGAGCCTGACCCTATTTCCTCGTATTGTTATGTACAGAGCTGGCTAGGACTTCTGTTTATCCTTTAATTGGCCTTAAGCAAAGTGTATTGGTCTAACTGAGGTGCTAGTGACAGTCTTTGAAGGTGGCATGCATGTTTCTCTGGCAAACCTGCTGCTCTTTAATGTGAGCCAGGTCGAGACAGGATGTTAGAGCTAAAGCTCCACGCTATCAGGGATTGAGCTTTGAGACAGAGGCTATGACTGGCTGGGGCTTGAAAGACTACACTAAAACTGAAGACTTCCCAAAACATTAGATACTATATAATGCAGATTACTCTCTCTGCATATGGCAGAGGTAAATGTAGGCCCCCCACCTAGCCCAGCTCACAGTAGTCACCTACTTCCCACAATTCTCAGTCAATCCTCCTCAAGCCACTCCTCCACTGAATAAAATTGGGTGAGGCCCTGGGTAATGCTCTTGGTTCTGAAAAGCCATCTTCGTGGCTGGACTTAGAGCCCCTTGACTCCGCAAAGACTGAAAATATAATCTAGTGTCTTTATTTTCACTGTGGATTGCACTGAAAGTGGTATATTGGAATCAGCTTGGGATTACAAATATCGGCTTCACAGGCTGAGACGAGGATCTGGAAGTGACTCCTACAAACCTCCATTGATCTCCATAAGCCCCTACTCCTGCTGAAGGGCCATGATATCATTTGTATCCCCTGGAATCAGTGGTGATGCAGAACCAGTGTCCAGTAGTCCCTGAAATGTCTTATCATTCCCCTTTCCCCAGTGTAGTGTTACTTGGGCAAAAGGCCTTAAATCTTTCTAGGGAAAGATGGGAGAAAGACTGCTTAAATTTTTGATGCATGAGGATTCTTCTCCCAGAGGAAACAGCCTCTCCTTCATTCAAGGAGCTCTGGGTCTTTAACCTGGCTCATATCCAGAAACTGGTTGAGAGGCTGTGATTTCCTGCTACCACAATTTAAGGTACGTTTGCCCTTAAATTTTTTTGATTATATAAATCTAGTAAAAATTTTGCAGGCTTTGTATTTCACTTTTAGGAACACCATGACTAATCAGCTAATATTATAATTCTATAGGTGTCAGATTATTTGGTCATTATTCTGTTTCTGAAGTCCATTATGGTAATGTATGCCCTGCCTTTGGCAATTAAGTACTGTTACTTGATCTCTGCCACACTGGGGTCCAATCAAGCCCATTGCCTTTATATTTCCTAAGTGAGTAATTGCAGTCCCCAGCACAACATCTGACATACAGAGAAAAGCAGTGATGGCTCATTAGGATGCTGATACTCCCTAATTAATCTGTTTCTCAAGGTGTTAGTGAAGGGTACATGTTCTGGATCTTCCCAGCACAGAGAATTAGGCTTAACATGACAAATCCACTCCCGTATTCCCATTTTCCTAAGCTGTGGGAATTGAACCCAGGGGTTTGAACATGGTAGGCAAGTGCTGTACCATGAAGCTAAATCCCCAGCCCCTCCCCTAAGCCTCTGAGTCCCTTCATCATTAGTAAGCTGTGGAATATCAGGCATCTCTAACTCATTCACATGAGCCATTGTTTTGATACATCCTTCTGCCAATCAGCCAAGTAAGCTATTACAACCATTTTTTACCCCATTCTCAATACTAATTTTGTTGTATTCAAGGTTCAGAAGGGAATAGATTTAATACAGGACACATACTTTATAGAATTGTTTCATAATATTCAAACAAAAAGTTAAATGCAAAACAGTGCAAGAGATCTGTTCACTCACAAGAGACCCAAAGAATCCAGCTGAGGGCCTGTCAGTGTCCTCTGTAAGTCCAACTGATGGCCTAGAACACATGAAAATGTCTAATGCAAGTCTGGATCAGGAATTTTCCTAGGCCACATGCCCTACCAGAACCTTCCACCTCCAGCCAGCAGTCAAGCCTGGTGTGGAACCCTGCAGTGCAACTCCCAGCAGAGCGGCTAGGAGCAAGATTCAGCCAACTAATCTAGGAGTATAACAGCTCACCAGTGGGGCACAGCAGGGTCAGTTTCATGAGCTGCAACAGGAAGAAGCCAAGCACAGCAGCCAGACCCAAGCCAGGCCTAGCAGGATGAGGTCAAACTTGGCAGATGGACCTGATAAGCTGAGACACACTGCTAGACCCAGATCGATGAGAGCTCCCTCCCCCCCTCTGTTTCTCTCTCTCTGTCTTTCTCTCTCCTTGAGAGAGGCAGCAACAGATAGTTTGCCTGGAAGTCTCCAGTTACATCAAGGGGAGGTGATCAGATACATCTCAGGGAAACTAATTTAAATACAAATTCCCAACTTTATATCTGCTTACCTATACTGTCATGAAGCTGGCCTTTGGGGTCTAAAATACAAAGATATTAATTACAAAACATTCAGACAGGCCAAATAGCTCAGAGGATGAAAACACCGGCCTCACTGGCCCCACCCCCAGGGTGCACTGAGTTGGCAATTGAGACTGGGCATGGTGGCGTGCACCTGTAATCCCAGATCTTGGGAGGTGTAAACAAGTAGATTCAATCTAGTAGTGAGACCCTGAATACCCTGTAGACCTTTCCCTAAAATACAAAAAAAAAAAAAAAAAGAGTATTACAGAAATTTGTTAAGTGCTAAATCTCAATTAGTGATATTAATTATAGTACTATAAATACAAAACTGCAACTGCCTTAACCACATAATTTCCCTTGGGTAATAATATGGGTAGGAGCTAAGGTAACTACTACACCAAGGCTCTACACCAAAGGCCAGAAGACAGTGCTATATAAAATGACAAACAGAAGGAGCAAAGTGCAGTTTCAGGCCCCGAGCCCACACAGAACAAATCAGGAGACACTAGCATAGAAGAAACCGAAGTCACACTCCTGAAATCTCTGAAATAATATCATCTGAAGTAAAGAAACAACTGAAGAAATGTATAGAGGAAATCAGATCAGAAATAATCGCTGAAGTAAAAAAAAAATGATAACTATAGTGAAAAAATTACTAAGTGCCTCTAAAGTAAACACTGATAAAGAATTCTCCTTTAAAAAAAAAAAAAAGAATTCTCCTTATAAAGGCCCAAAAGTCAGTGATAGGATCTAGAAAGTCTGTTTCAGTGGAACAAAGGATCCATGTCACCAGGATGAAGGGTCTACACTTGAGCCAGGAGTTGATGCTCAAGATGAGGATCATAGCTTCCCTGAGGGAACCTCACCATCCTGAATGACTGTAAGGACCCAGGCTTCTCCAATGGCGGCAGCAGCTGAGTTCACTCATCAGGAAACCAACGCTCCGTGCTCCTCCAGGAGAATCAACAGCGAGCAATCTTCCCCTCCAGTTTTCCTCTCAGGCTGTTAATGCTCAGGTGGGCCTCCTACACCCGGAACCACACTGGCTGTTACAAGTTGACTATTATCTAATCCACCACAGCCACAATCACCTGGCTGTGTGGGTGGATCTTTCGGGTCAGACCAACTCCGCTCGCTAGGGCAGATGGTTTCAGATGACCTTGCCCACATGTTTGTTTTTTTTCACTTGGGGAGCCAGCTCCCTGGGACAACCCCTCTCCTATCTGGTTGCTCATTTTGAAAAATGCCAGTCTGGATTTGGTCACATATAGGTGGATGGATTCCTGGGATTGTAATGACAAAGCTCCGCTAGGCTAACAAACCTCCCCTCAGCTTCTGACTTCTCATCACCCCAAAGCAAGTCCATCCCAACACAGACTCAAAGCGTGGAGAAACAGATCACACTTCTCGTGAGAGAAGGGCCTTGGCTGCGTGGCAAAGGTTGTTCCCACATAGATGGGAGAAATTGGTGGCCATTTTGCAATGTTCCACACCTTAAAGGCCAAACTCTTATAGTATCTCCTGAGTACTCATAATAATACAGTTTCCATTCTGCCTTCAGGCAGACATATGTCTATTTTTTTTTTAAAATACATCAAAATATGTCATTCTTTTTTTCTGAACAGTTCAATCAGTTTCTAAGTGTATTGGCAAAATCTAAACTACTTGCTTTTGGTGCCCAGAGGGGTCAGTCCCTAGATTTTTTTCTTTGACATGATCTCATATCCTTCCCTTAAGAACTGGCCTTTCTCCTCCTCTTTTAGAGTGTTTATCCTAGCCATTTGTTCTACTGGAATGCTTTTCACATTTATCTTCAAACATATGACTTTTTCTTGTCACTCAAACCTCAGAGAAATCTTATGTAGTCTAGCACATGCTTCTTTTTGCCAGGCACATGGATAATTACACCACAATATTCTGTCTTAACCATTAGTTTTATGTTCTTCATAGATTCTCACATGGTTTCCTGTTAAACTCTCACTCAACTACACATAAACACTATATAAGCAATGTTATCTGCTCATGGATCATTGCCTTTCCAGGGCCTAGAAAAGTGGCTGTTCAGTGAGTAATTATTGAAAGAATTAATATGGGCCCTATTACCTAGCACTCTCTTGTGTACTGTATTGGATTACACGCTGGACATGATCTGAGAAACCGAATAGAACAGTAGGAGAATCCTCAGCCCAATGTATTATGGAGCATTAATGTGAGCTTTTAATAAGTGTGAAAGTATGCCAAGACAGCAGTTAAAAGGCCCATTTCATTGTTAGCATCAGGCAGATATGTAGATAAAATGAAATGACTGGAGAAATGAGATAGGAGATCAAGGTGTGGCAAAGATGGCTGAGGGTGTAGGCGTGACCTCTTTGTTACAAGATGCCTGACATCTGAGAACAGTTTCCAGAGCCCTGAACATGACTTTTCATGAGAATTTTGTATGGTTTGCAACAGGATGGCCGAGACCTGACGTTACCCTGAGGCATGGGATCCCAGCATCACCTTTCGGAACCCACACATAGAACTTCTTGCAGGTTTCCTTGAGGCTTGGACAGGAACAGACACCCAGAGGAGCTTGCTCTCATAACTAGTTCCACTGTAGCCTGCCCTGCATTGTCCAGAATGTCCTTTGATTGCCTTTCTCCTTTCACTGGCCCAAGATCACTCCACGGAGCTGGTTTCTCTCTCAGTCTTTACTCTTACTTTCTCAAACAAACTTTGGCCATTGCCTTTTGTTGTTTTGTTCAATTCTCTGTTACAGGAGAGAAGCACCTGGAACCCACCTCCAGAGGGAGGGTTGAGCCAGCTAGAACCTGGCAATTTTGAACCACAAGGTGCAACCCAACAACCAGGGCGGCTACACGAATATGCAAGTGGCACTTCCCTGATGTGCTTTTATTTCTTTGCTGAGGAACTCATACCCAAATTGACCATATACTTGATATTAAATCTGGCAAAGTAATTAAAAATATTTTTTAAAAAACCCCAAAAACTCAAGATGACAGGTCATTTTGTCCTCCTTGATCGACCTTGATTCCCAGCCAAGGGGAAGGAAATATTTCTTACCTGCCAACAGGGCAAGCCCAGCTAGTGTGTAGGACACCTTATAACCTATTCTTTTTCCTTAGGTGTGTATTTTCTTCATGACTCTCTAAGAAGTGGATAGTTGATGCTTCATAAAGATTCTGGCAGGAGACATTTCAAGGCAGTCCAATGTTCAGACTGTGGCATGAGTTCTTTGGCTGCTTTTAGGCAGGTTGACAGTGAAAATCATGGTGAAAAGGCAGAGCTAAATAATTGGAAAGTTAAAATGTCAAAAGCAAAGTGCCTTCAAGGTTAGGACCCTGTAGGTATGGTCAGCTCAAAAAATTAGCAAAATCAAGCCAAGTGTTTTGCATCAGGACAATGCAGAGATGGCTGGAAGGCATCCCAGGAATAAGCCATACCCATCCAGCGAAGGCGCAGCGTTGCAGCACTTAAGAAGAGAACCTTGCAGTCTATGCACAGAGAACGTTCCCCTTAGGAATTGGTTCGCTGGAATGTAGCCCTCTAAAATCAGCCATCACAGTGCTCAAAGGCCCCTGCCCTCCAGCATCATGCACCTGGTGATGGTTTGTCCAGCTTGCAAAGCTCAACAGACTTTTACCCAGTTATCAGAAGACCAGAGAGGACAGGAAAATGTATGACAGAAGGACACACAGCCAGGAGCCCCTGAGAAGGCAGTGTGAAACTATGACAGTGGAGCCAAAAGTGCTGTGACTATCACAGCAAATGACATCCCGGGAATATGAAACACCTGCCAAAAGGATCCAAAAGCGGTGGGCAGAACCAGCCTGTGGGAGTTGATACATTGTGTCAACTGGAGTGGCTGGGGTGGGGGCTACAGGTCATGGGCGGGGAGGGCCAGCCCTAGGGCATGATTGGGGCTGCCCCAGAGTGACTCAGCACAAAAAGTGTATGTAAAGGCGTTGAGGAAGGCGTCTCAGCCCTGCTTCCTTGGAGGAGTGCCGGTCTTTATCAGGCCTCCTTGCACCTGGGCCACTTCAAAGGAGCTTGCTCTTCACAGCTGGGCCACTCTGGAGGCCCTCCAACGCAGCTGTTGATACTCCTCTGGTCTTCATTGTTTTCTGTCCCCGTGAACTGCTGCCGTTTGCCTTGGGTCCAGCAGAGTATGGACTGAAACCTCCACAAACTGTGAGCTAAACACCCTTTCCTTCCTTCATTTTGAGTGTCAGATATTTGTCCCAGCGACATGTGAAAAGTAACTAAGACACAACCTAAAAGAAATGCCACATGAGCTATAGGCAGCAATGCCCCTGGGGCGGGGCCACGTAAGCCACCCGCGCTTTTATCTGGCAGTGGCCTGCCTCGGATATGAAGCCATGTGATTTAATGCTTGTCTTGCTGGCTTTCAGTCTTGCTGTGGTTCTGTTTCTTCCCATTCCTTGTTTTTTCCCCTAGGAACAGGAATGTTACCTTGTCACTGTATATTGAAAATATTTAACTTGATTTTGGTGTTTTTAAAAAAGTTTTTTTTTTAAATTAAAACATGTTTGCAATTCATACCATTTATAGTCATCTTTGGCATCGTTACATGTACATATTACAGGTGTTTCTTTTTAAAATATTAAGCCCCTTTCACTTACCTCTCCTCCCCCACCAGGTTCCCTGTCCCTTTTTTCAACCTTGTGGATATTTTTCTTATCTCATGCTCTGATGTATACTGTTTACATTAATTGGGGTTATTAGGCTCCTGTGTGCGGCATATCTTTACTGAACTTACTTCAGGTTCCACTTCCCCTCCTCCTCACCCCTCCTCCTTGTTCCCTTGGACCATTTCCCTGCTGGAAGAGATCCCTCCCCTTGTTCCATTCTACCCATCCTATATCATTTTATTTGCACTTTGTTTCTCTCCAGTGAGAAATACCATGTGGTATTTAAGTTTGTGTATCTGATTTATTTCAACCTTATATTTTCCAAATGCATGCATTTTCCCACAGATGCCTTAAGTTTGTCATTGCTTTTAACCAAGTGGCATTGCATTATATGAAGATGTCACATTTTGCTTACCAGAGCACCTGTTGATAAGGATGCAGACTGCTTCCTGGATTCAGCTATTGTGAGTGTGCTGCCAAGACGACCTTGGCTTGTTCCTGATTTTAGGGTGGATGCTTTTAGCTTCTTCCCATTTAGTACGATGTCGACTATTGATTTTTCATAAAGAACCTTTATTGTATTCACATATGATTTTTCTGTAATTATTTTTGGGGGGTTTTATCATGAAGAGGTGTTGCATTTTGCTGAAAGCCTTTTTCTTGTGTATATAAGTATGATGTAGTTTTTAACCTTTGCTCCTGTTGCATTACACGTATTGACTTATATGTTGAACCATCTTTGTATTTGGGATGAAGCCTACTTCATCACGATGTATGATTTTTGGATAATGTGCTGCATTCTGTTTGCTAAAGTCTTGTTGAGGGTTGTTGTATCTATGCTCATAATGAGATTGGCCTATAGTTCCCTTTTTCAGTTGGACCTTTATCCAGCATGGAGATTGGCATGATACTGGATTCCATAGATGAAGTTGGGAACACTCCATTCCTTTCAATTTCTTTGAATGGTTTCAGGCATATTGGTGATATAACATCCTGAAAGATTTTGTAGTGTTAAGCAGAGAATCATCTGATTCTTGGCTTTTATATTAGTTAGTAAATTATTACTGAGTCACTTTTATTGCTTCTTATTGGGTTGTTAAGCATATTTGTGTTTTCTTGAGGTCTAAAGATCTGTGTGTTTCTTTAAAATTTGCTAATTTGTTGGAATATAATTTTTGAAGTAGTTGCTGTCTTCTGGATTTTTATAAATTTATTGTGACTTCACCTTTTTTTATTTTCAAATACATTGACATCTTTTTCTCTGGATGAGCCTGATTGAGGGCCTGTTTTATTAATTTTTTCAAAGAAGCTGCTCTTTCATGTTTTTTTAAGGATTTTTTTTTTTGTTCAAGGTCTCACTATACAGCCCACACTCATAGTGATCCTCCTGATTTCTGCCTCCCTAGTGCTGAGATTACAAGCATGCACTACCATACCTGGACTTCATATGTTTTTTTAAATAATTTTATTGAGAAACAAATAACAATGAGACAATTTCAAAACCAATTAGTAGGACAGTTTTAATAATTAAAACATTGCATATTGTTGTTTTCTTAGTGGTTATTCATAGTACAAGATGCAGTTTGATATCCTGTCCAAACACTATTAATACAAATGTTTCTTCTCAATGAGTTAAGAGAAAGTAGCTGTCTGTCTATCCTAACTAATTTGTATATAGATACAAAATGGTCCCACATTTGTATCCCCTTTTTTGTTTAGTTTTGTCAGAAAAGGGTATTCCATTATCATTTAAATATTGTAGGTGCATGAATTCAGCAAAATACTCTAATATAGTCCAGTAGTGCATTGATTTTTTTTTTTTTTTACAGTTTTCTTTAAGTCTCAATTTCATTGATTCCATTCCCAACTTTACAGTTTTCCTCCTTAATTTTAGCTTGGGACAAGTTTGTTGCTATTTCTCAAGTGGCTTAAGGTTTCTCTCACAGTTGTTTATTTGGACTTGCCCTGTTTTCCTAACGAGTTCATTGATTGCAATGAATTTTCCTTTTAGGACTGCTCTTACAACCTCCCAGAAGTTTTGGTGAATTGAATAGTCATGGCCATTAGTGTCCAGAAATTTTTAAATTTCTTCTTTAATATTTTCTGTTACCTCCTTGGTTATTTAGTAGTATGTTGTTGATTTTCCAGGAGCTTTTGCCTTTACTGAAATTTTTTTCTGTCATTAATTTCCATTTCCATGGATAGTATGCGTGGGGTATATGTCTGTTGAGAAATGTTTGTCCAATTCAGCAATTCATTTATTGATTGGTCTATTTGATTTTAATTGTGTTAGGTTTTTGAGTTTGTTAAATATCTTAAATATGTACAGCCTGTCAGAAGACTAGTTGGCAAAGATTTCCTGCTATTTTGTGGCTGTTTCTTCATTGTGTTATTTCTCTTGCTGTGGAATGTAGAAACTTAAATTTGATGTAATGATTGTAATTATTTCCAATGCTATTAGAGTCCTGTTCAAGAAGTCTTTCCTAGGGCCAGGGAGATAACTCAGCAGTCTAAAGTGCCTACTTAGGCCAGCTTAAGCAAGGGCATAGGGTCTAAGCCATGGTTCAATCCCTGGTACTACATGTTGGGCCAACCATGCCCTCAGGAATAAGCTCTCCCCCCCCCCCAAAAAAAAAGAAAGAGTCTTTCCTGGTGACTATGGCATCAAGAGCTTCTACTATATTTTCTTTTGGAAAATTTAATGTTTCAGATCTTGCACCATTCTGAACTGAGCTTTGTACAGGGTGAAAGAGAGGGCTGTGGCTTCTATGTGTACAAATAATGATTCTATTTCATAGACCTATTTGATAAAGAGATTGTCATTTCCTTATTATGATTTTAGCTTATTTGGCCAAAGTCATGTGGGTTTATTTCTTTGTCCTCTATTCTACTCCTTTGCATGTTCATTTTTGTTCTAGTACCATGCTATTTTTGTTATATGGCTCCATAGTATGATTTGAAATTGTGTACTGTAATCCCTCCAGCCTTGCCCCTTTCACTTAGCATTGCTTTGTCTACAAATGATCTTTTTTGCTTCCATATAAATTTTAGGACTTTTTTTTCTGAATTCTTTAAAGAATGTCATTGGTATTTTGATAGAAATAGCATTGAATTATTAAATTCCAGTGGATAGTAAGACCACTTTAACCATACTCTGCTAACCCAAGGACCTGGGAGATCATTCCATCTTGTGGCAACTTCAACTTCTTTCTTCAGTGCTTCAAATTTTCATTGTAGAAATCTTTCACTTCCTTGGTTAGGCTGATTCTTAGATATTTTATTTGAAGATATTGTGAGTGGAATTGTTTTCTTGATTTTTGCCACCTAGTGCACTATGGGCATATAATAGAGCTATTCATTTTTAATGTTGAATTTATATCCTGCTATTCTACTGAATTCATTGGTTAGATCTAAAGCTTTATGGTAGAGTTCTTCTCAATATAGAATTGTATCATCTGCCAACAAAGGTGATTTCACTTCTTTTCCAGTTTGTATCTATTTATGTGTTTCTCTTGCCTAACTGCTCTAGCAAAAATTTCAAGAACTATATTGAATATGAAAGTGTATATCTGTTCTGTGTTCCAGATGCAATCTCGTCTTTATTATTTTTTTGCTTTCATTGATTTTGTCTTTTCTTTATTCTTGTTTTTTTTTTCCTTGAGATAGAGCAATAGGCTTTTCATTTTGCATGTATCTTCTAACATAAGAATTGATTAATATAATTTTCACTCTCAACACTTCTTTTCTGTGTGTAACAGCTTTGAGTATGTTTTGCTTTCACTTTTATTCAACACATGAAATTTTAAAATTCCTTTTCTGATTTTCTTCTTGATCCATTGTTTGTTTAAAGGCATGGACAGCCAAGGATATAACTCAGTGGCACAGGGACTGGCTGGCAAGTGTGAAGTCAGGAGTTTGATTCCTGTTACAAAAAATAAATAAAACCAAAGGAAAGTACAGAAAAATCTTGGTTTGTGGGAATAATTCATTCCAGAAACATAATCAAAAGTCCTTGTAAGGCCCAGAATAATGGTGCACACCTACAATCCCAAAACTTGGGAGACTGAGGCAGGAGAATCATTGCAAGTTCAAGACCAGCCTCAGCTACAAAGTTAGCTCAAGGCCATCCTGAGCTTTATAGCAAGATCCTGTCTTAGAAAAACAAATGAACAAAATGTGTGAATATATATAACAGCAAATTTTCCCATAAAAAGTAAAAGAAAAATAGATGATTCACTGCACAACCCAAAAATGTTCATATAAATTGATTTAAATACTGTGATATAATAAAATACAAAGAATAAAACACAAAAGAAAGAGAAAAATAATTAACCTGTGCTGGTGTGAGGGAGACAAGAGGCAGAAGAGTTATTTTGTGGGACAACTTTCACTGTCCCTAGCAGAATCACTGTTAGTTGCTCTCTGGTGTTTTTTTCTTCAAGTAACTTTCACAAAGAATCTATCTGAAGAACTCGTTTTGGCCTCCTTTTGAGGACTTCATGGAAGTGCAACTTTGCATTGCTCTTCACAGACCCATCCCTTACATCACTACAGCCTTATTTGGGTGGTGTTTTCCTATATAATTTTGCACTGTTTCCCACACTTTACACATCTCCCTAATCTTGTCTGAAACCAGCGAGTCCTCTGCTTTTCTTCCTCCTCCTCCGCAGGTGAGATCTACTTCATAACTTCTTGCTATTGGGAGATAATCACTCGAATCTCCCTTGCAATCCCCCAGAGAGAGAGAGCCATTGCCTCAGTCATGATCCTGTGACAGTCATGTGGCAAGACGCCACTCATTGATTAAGGTAAAATTTATTAGCATGGTTTCTTCCTCTCGGGAAGACTTGCAGAACAAGCTTCCTGCAATCCAAGATTGTGCTTTCATTTTTGTGTCTTTTCATGTTCTCTAATGCTTTGTCTTTCATTTCTGTTTTTATTACATTGAGTCAGAAAAGAGACTCAAAAATTTTCTGGTTCTAAAACCTTACTGAGCCCTGTTTTTAGCATCTATCATATTACCTATCTGGAAAATGTTGCATAGGTTGCTGTAAAAAAAAATTAGGGCCAGGGAGATGGCTCAGTGGAATAAGTGCTTCCCTGGCAAGGGCAAGGGCCTGAGTTCAATCCCTGGTTCTGCCAAAAAAAAAAAAAAAAAAAAATATATATATATATATATATATATATGTATATATATATATATATATATAATCTGCTTGTGATGGGTAGAAGTTTCTACATCTGCTAGGCCTACTGCTAGGATATACCTTAACTTATCTCTTTATTGCTTTTCTATCTGATCCCTACATTCTTCAAAGTAAGTTATGAAAGCCTTTATTTACTATTGAATTGCAATTTATTTCTTCTTTTGAGCCCATTGATATTTGTTTTATATAGTCCAGTGTTCCAGTATTGTATCTATTTACAAATGTATATAATAACCTTCTCATTTTTTTATTGTTTTTGATTTAAAGTCTGCCTTGTCTCGCATAACCATGACTGCATCTGGCTGTTTTTATTTCAGTTGTGTGGGTTATCTTATTCTATTTCTTCCCTTGCAGTCAATATGCAGTGTTACCTCAGTTTACAAAAGCTTTTTCTCTTTTAACAATTTCCTTCACAAAGAGAGGCATTTGGGAAAATTTTGTTTTAATTTTCAGACTCTGTATTGTGTATTTCAACACTTAGGAGTCTGAGGCAGGAGCATCTCTGTGAGTCTGAGGCCAGCTTGGGTACAAAGTGAGCTCAAGATAGAGACAAAAACAAAGACGAAAAAATTACATTTGTATTCCATTCCTTCCAACATTTTAAATTCTTTTCTATTTTGTATAATTCTTATTTTAGTAGTTTTATTTTTACTCTTTATAATATACATATGGATAGTTATGCTCCATGCTTACATTGTTAGAACATTCTGAGTTTGTACAATTACTATTATGAGTGAGTTTCATACTTTTTGATATTTTCTTTTTGTTTTTTAATATCCATAAGAAAGAAAAAGAGGTTTGTTCCTCCCCTTCGCTCTTGTTGCTTTTTGTTGTTGTTTCGTCCGCCTCCCACCGCCATGGACTGTTGGCCCTCTGCCATGCCACCCTTCCTGGGAATGCTGATTTTTTTTTTATTTTATTGAAGTATAAATAGAAATGAGACAGTTTCAAGACACTTTAACAGGACAGATTCAATAAATTAATACATTGCAAACTGTTTTGCTATCGTACAAGGTGCATACATGATGTTATACTTACCGACATTATTATAGCAGATGTCTCTTATCAGTAAATTAGGAGAGTGTAGCTATTTACTTATCTTATTTTTTATACCTGAATTATATCCCAGATTCAATAATTAATACTTTCTACCTTGTTATTTTCCTAGTGGTTGTCCATAGTAGTAGAAGACAACATATTATCTTGTCCAACCACGATTAACGCAAATCTTGCCTCTCATAGAATTATGCAGAAGCATGGTATATTTATCCTAATTGTACTGTTCATACACACACATCATGACTCTTCCTTTCTATACCACATTTTTTTTGTCTAGACCTGTCAAAGATGCACTCCACTGTCATTAAACCAATTTAGGTGCCTGAACTCGGTGACACAATCCAACACAGTCCAGCATTCCATAATAATAGTGAGTTATCTGAAGAATTTTTTGACTGTAGCCATTTACAGCTCAACTTATTATTATGGGCACATGTTGCATACCTCATTTTTACACTTTTCTGCTGGATGGTTAAGACCTGGATTGAGCAAGACTTATATACCAAAGCATGTAGTTTTTGTTTCTGATGAGGTCAGTGAAGTCCCCTCAGGGTTTATCTTGTAATCCTGTACATTATTCTGTAGATCCTTTGTCTGTGTCAAATGTGGATGAGTCATGGCCAATGCTTCACCAGCTTGCTCACTGTGAGAGCCTGAGAGAAAGTTTTCTGTCCATGTGACTCTCCCCAGGCACACTATAGAACTTCAATCTCTTTCCTCTGTGGCTCCATAATCTCCTTGTTCAGAAAATTTGGAGCTTACCTGAGTTGCATGATGTTGCAGTACAGGTTCTCCTCTGTCCTGAATCCTTGCAGACCTTGAAAGGCTAGGGCCAAAATGTTGGCTGGCCTTGCGGCTCTTCTATTTCTCCAGTTTTGATCTGTGCACTTAGGTTGTTAACCATCCAGAAGAAAAGCTGATTAGTACCCTGCAGCATATGCCATTCACTTTGCACTGTCAGACTTGATTGTTTTTAGTTGTTGTTGTGCATTTCCATTTGTATTTCTTCTTTTTACTTCTTATACTATGGAGACTATACAATATTTGTACATAGTGTCAGGTTTATTTCACTTATGAGTATATGTTCAAGTGGCATCCACTTCAGTATAAATGCTTCAAGCTTATCATTCTTAATAGCTGAGAAATAATCCATTACATAGAAATACCACATCTTTTTCAACCATTCCTCATGTGATGGACATCTTGGTTGTTTCCAAGATTTTGCTATCACACATTGTGCTGCTATAAACATAGGTACACATATATCACTATGATATAATGTTTTCAGTTCCTCTGGGAAAATTCCCAGTAGGGAGATAGCCAGCTTGAATGGCATTTCCAGTGCTACTCTTTTGAGGAGTCTCCACACTGATCTCCACAATGGTTGTACCAGTCTACATTCCCACCAGCAATGGAGAAGTGTTCCCTTTTCCCCACAACCTCTCCAACATTTGTCGTTGGTTGATTTCCTTATGATAGCCATTCTCTCTGGAGTGAGATGGTATCTCAGTGTTATTTTTATTTGCATTTCATGAATGGCTAGCGATGTGGAGCATTTTTTCATATATTTATTAGCTTCTTTAATTTCGTCCTCTGAGAAGTGTGTATTCATCTCAGATGCCCATTTCTGAATTGGGTCTTTAAATTTGAGGGCCCTGTTATATCTTAGTTCTTTATATATTCTAGAAAGCAGGTCTCTGTCTGATTGCTTATTAGTTAGGATTTTTCAAAATTTGTGGGTTGTCTTTTCACTCTGTTGACAATTTCTTTTGACATGCAGAAGCTCCTCAAGAAGAGTTGATCCCAGTTGTTAATTCTTTCAAGTGTTTCCCATGCAAATATATGTTTGTTCATGAACTCTTTACCTACCCCTATGTCTTCAAGAGTTCCTCCTACTTTCTCTTCCAGGAGATTGAGTGTTTCTGTTTTAATGTTTAGATCTCTAATCCATTTTTACTTTAACTTAGTGCATGGTGATAGAGCTGGGTCAAGTTTTAGTTTTCGGCATGTAGAAAGCCAAGTTTCCCAGCACCATTTATTAAACAGGCTATCTTCCTTCCAGTGAGTATGTTTGGCCACTTTGTCAAAGATCAGATGGCTGAGTATGTTTTTAAATGCCTCTGCATCTTCTAATCTATTCCATTGATCCTCAGGTCTATTTCTTTGACAATACCATGTTGATTTTATCACAGTGGCTTTGTAGTATAATTTTAAATCAGGAATTGTGATGCCTCCTACCTTGTCTTTATTGGCCAAGATTGCCTTTGCTATTCTAGGTCGTTTGTGCTTCCAAATAAATTTTAGGAATGATTTCTCTAAGACTGGGAGGTATGTTGGTGGCAGTTTAATAGGGATTGCATTAAATCTGTGCAGCAATTTTGGGAGTGTGACCATCTTCACGATGTTGGTTCTTCCTATCCAGGAGTATGGAATATCTTTCCATTTTCTGAAATCCTCTATAATCTCACCACACACTCACTGATCTGGGAAGCCTGGTGAGTCATGCAAATTCCCACTCACTGGGAGGGTTTGGAGCGGGATCCGGGAAGATTGGGCCTGCTGATTATGGACTGAAATCTCTACAAAACTGTGAGCTAAATAAATCTCTTGTTCCTTAATTTGGAATGTTGGATATTTTGACCCATTAATGAGAGAATAGTAAGCAGGATAGAATTTGGTAACATAGAAGTGGGGCCTTTGCTATGATTATACCTAAGCAAGTGCTTGAAGAACCCTTGGGAATGGTTTATGGGAAGAGTTTGGAAAGGTTCAGAGATGTTTCCTTAAAGAGTAGAGCTGGAATGTCTTAGACTGTTCTATATGTGAGATTCTGAGAAGACCAGAAAGCTCATAGAAATCCAGCTGGTAAAGACCAGGCTCAGGAGTTTTGTGCTGGGAACCCAGATGATTTGTGTTATGGTTTGGCAGAAACCTTTTACTCATATCCAGAGGCTTTTCTGATACTAATATTAAGAATGGTGAGCTAATTAATCTGGCTGAAGAAATTTCAAGGCAGTCAAATGTTGAGATTGTGGCATGGCTACCTTTGCAGGCTTTTAGCCAGATCTATGTTGAAAATCAAAAGAGAGCCCAACAGCATAATTTAAAATGTGAATTTGGCCAGAATGGAAACTCCAATAAAGCTTTGGACTAAAGATAGAGTTGTGATCTCAATTGCTAAGGAGAAGCAGCGGAATACAAGAGATGGTCTGAGGGCATTGCAAGAAGCGGCAAGTTTCCACCTTTTGCAGTCTTGAAACTACCAGGATCAAAGACTTTGCTTAGGAAAGAAAGCCACAGAGCACCTCATTCCAGAATGGCACAAGCCACACAAGGTTCCCGAATCCAAGTTGTCATACAGGAGCCAGAATGGTTGCTGTGCAGAGAATTTGTTACCCAGAATTGGATTCAGAGTGCTCACCTACACAACCTCTATAACCAAGAAAGAGAGAAGCCTTGTTACTGCTCCAGCTGGCAGCAGATCTTGGCATCATGTATGTGACACTGGTTTTAGACACATGCAGAATACAAGAGATAAAAGGGTAAGAAGGCTTTTCCCTAGATTTCAAAAGGTCAGCGAGGCCAGGCAATGTGTTCCTGGGAAGGCAGTGTGTAAGGGTATCAGAGTGAAACCAAAGTTGCAGTGGAGACCTCAGAAATTTGGAGAAGCCATGAAAATCAGTCACCTTGGCCAAGGAAATCTGCAGGGAGGGAGTGAAGCAGGCCCAACAGAGAAGCCTTGGAAGCTACTACTGCTATTACTATTGCTGCCACTGGACATGCTGTGGGATGGAACCAAACAAGCTCTTTGGAGCTCGCAACTTGCCACAGATCGCTTCAGATGGTGCACATTGAACTACAGGACTTAGTGTTTGTTCTACTGGATTTGTAGTTGCTTTGGTTCCAACGCTTTGTATCCTGCTACTTGTATCTTTCAGAATGGTAATGTTTTTCTTGTGCCATTGAATGTCAGAAGTGTTTAACTTTTCATTTGTACAGGGGCTCACAGCTAAGAGTTTGCCTTATCTCTTAGAGAAGATGGGACTAAGACTTTTCAGCAATACTTATACTGTTTGGACTTTGGCAAATCTTAGAAATGCACTAAATGTCTTCTTCATAAAGGGGTGGAATGCTATGGTTTGTGTCTAGACGCCCCCCCAAAACCTCACAAAGTCATGGGAGGTACGTTTTTAAGAGGCAGATGAATTTAGCATTTGTGATTAGTACATTGTCTGGTCTAGGATTGGGGTTGTGGGTGCTACACCTGCACTAGGGAAGACATCGTACATACAGTACAAGGAAGGAAAAGAGGCTGGCTCCTCCCTTTTGCCCCGTTTGTGCTGTTTCTTCCTCCATGTCAAGGCACTCCGCCTTGGAGCCGCAGATCACGGGGTGAAGTCTCCACACACTGTGGCCTGAGTAAACTGTTTCCTCTTTATCTTTAGGTGTTGGGTGTTTTGTCCCAGCAGTGAGAGAGAACTAAGACAGCATGCTTTTCTATTTGTGTCCTTTTAAATTAAATTCAATATTTAATGATAATTTTTAAAAGACAAAGCTTTTCAAGCTACAAATATATACCACTTTTAACAAAAATTTCAGTAACAAACTGAAAAGTGTTCATCAAAAAATCAGAAATAATACAGATGCAAATCTGCTGTAAATCCTTTTCAACATTTTTTTCTGGAAGTCCTACTAAACAAAATAAAAAGAAAAAAATCAAGAGGTTAAAACACTGAAAAGAAAAGCAAAACAACTGCCATTAGGATATATGAATGTCAAAATAACAAAACTAAGTGAATTAATAAATGATTAGTAGTAACAGTTTTCATCAATGTATATGGATAAAAAGACAGTACATTATGAATAGTTTTATTTAACCTCATTTGCTTTCTAGGAATTTTAAATATTCAAAATAGACATCCTCATAGCAACAACAAAGACCTTAATATAACGCAAAGAACT
>PVKA01008802.1:57970-71423 GCA_004027165.1 Ctenomys sociabilis
AAAAAAAAAAAAAAAAAAAAAAAAAAAAAAAAAAAAAAAAAAAAAAAAAAAAAAAAAAAAAAAAAAAAAAAAAAAAAAAAAAAAAAAAAAAAAAAAAAAAAAAAAAAAAAAAAAAAAAAAAAAAAAAAAAAAAAAAAAAAAAAAAAAGAACTAGCAATCCTGCAAAGTGAGTTTTCACACCATATGGGAATGAAACCAGGAAACAGCTCCAGAAACAGAATACAGTAACATTTATTTTTTTCTTTTTTCTCCTATTAACTTTTTTCCTATAAAGGAAGCCATACAATGTTCAGTTTGTGCATTTGATTTATTTATGGTCTCAAATCCGTTTTCCTACAAATATCTCAAATTTATCTTTTTTTAAAATTGATCTTTCTTAACTGAGTAGTACTCCATTGTATATAATTACATTTTCTTTACACTCATTTATCGATGGCCACATATTCCAGGATTTAGCTACAATGTGCTGATATAAACATGTGTGCACGTACATCACTGTGGTATGTTTTTAATCCTTTTGGAAAGATACCAAAAGGAAAGTATCTGGGGCAAATTGAATTTCTGTTTTTAGTTTTTAGAGAAATCTCCATACTGATTTCCATAGTAGTTGAATCAGTTTACACCTACACCAACATTGAAAAAGTATTCCTTTCTTTCACAGCCTCTTCAGAATTTGATGATTTCTTAACAATAGACATTCATTCTGGGCTGAAACAGAATCATAATGTTCTCTGATTTTGTATTTCTCAAATAGCCTGTGATGTTAAACATTTTTTCATGTATTTATTGGTTATTTGTACTTCATCTGATTAGTGTTGTTATGGTTTGTGTCCCCATAAAGCCCCTTGCAATCATGAAGCTCAGGCTTTGGGGGGCTTTTGTTGCCTCTTTTCTTTTTCTTTTTTTTTTTTTTTTTTTTTGGTACTGGGGATCGAACTCAGGATCTTGTGCTTTCCAGGCAGGTAAGAAACTGCTGAGCTATCTCCCTGGCCTGGTTCAGGGTTTATGGAAGCAGCTAAATCTAGAGTTTATGACTGGTTCATTGTTTGTGCTGGGATTAAGGGTGTAAGCACTATACCCACTCTAGGGCAGGTAGCCTGTATATAACATAAAGAGGAAAAGAGGCTTGCTCCTCGCCTCTGGCTCTTGTTCTTTTTTCTGACAGAGGACTAATATTTATAATATATAAAGGAGTCAGAAATTTTAGGACCCCCCATACAAGACCCAATCAAAAGACGGCCAACCGAAATGAATAAACACTTCTTAGAAGAAGTACAATAAATACACAAAAATGTTCAATATTGCTGGCCATTACAGAAATGAAACAGCACTGAGATTCTGTCTACTGCAGAAAGAAGGAATGACTGTCATCCTGAAATCAAATAAGGGCAAATTCTGGTGAGGCTGATGAGAAGAAGGAGCATCTGCATTGTTGGGAGAAGTGTAACTTCATGCCTGCAGATTCTTCAGAAAACAAAGACTAGAGATTGCACTTGACCCTGCCACTCCTTAGTACCCTCCTGAAAGAGTTACAGAGATTTCAGTCTATAGTCAGCCGGCTCCCAGGCAGAGTGTCACATGATACAGAGCAGCAGTTCATCTAGCCAGCCTCTCTCCCCTCCTATATTATAAACAAGCTACCCTGGGCTGAGGTATAGAACTTACACAGTGTCCATGCCCTCCTCTTTTACAGGATGAGGATGTTTACAAACTAAGAATCCTGGCTCTCTGTTGAGTCAATTAAACTTCTCAACTTCTCCAGTTGACACAATGCATAACCAGTACAATCCACTCCAGCTCTTGTTCTTTTGCTACCTTCCATAGCCATAAACTGTTGCCTCTCTACCATGCTGCCCTGCTTTGAAGCCAGCTGATTATGGACTGAAACCTTTACAAAGTGCGAGTTAAATAAACCTTTCCTTCTTTAATTTGGGGCTACAGTTCTCTTGTCTCAGCAATGAGAAAAGTAACTAAGACAGAAAAGAGAAGGACTGCACTGACTGCTGCACCTAAGGCGGTAGATATTGTGCTTTCGCAAAAAGTTAGTCTGCAGTTTGCTTGCATTTAGAGATACTGCCTGCATGGCAGAAAAATTTCAATGCGTCTACTGATGGTTACTGTTGAAAGTTTTTAGCTGGGTTTGTGTCTAAATTAAAAGCAAAAGCCAACAGGGTGAAACAGGCATCCTTGTCTAGTTCCTGATTTTAGAGGGAAAGTTCTCAGCTTCTCTTTAAGTATGTTGGCCACTGATTTGTTGTAGGTGATCTTTATCAGATTAAGTGAAGGACTCCATTCCTATTTTCTTGAGGGTTTTTATAATGAATGGATTCTGAATTTTATGAAATGTTTTTCTCTGTGCCTGTTGAAAAGATCATAGGGTTTTTGTCCTTGCTTCTCTTTTTGCAGTGAATTACATTTATTGATTGTGAATATTAAGACATCACTGTATCCTTGGAATGAATTTTACATAGACATGATGTATGACCTCTCTGGTGATTTGCTACATTCTGTTTGCAGTTGGTGGGTGTGCAAAGAGATACAACTGTGGAAATCAGTATGGAGATTTCTCAGAGTCATTCATCTTATTAAGGATTTTTGGATCTATGATTATTAAAGAGACTAGTCTTTGGTTCTCTTTTTTGTTGGGTCCTTTTCGGGTTTTGGAATCAGGTTAATATCTGTTTCCAGGAATGACTTTGAGTGAACTGCTTGCCTTTTTTTATTATTTGAAACAAATATTTATTAGAATATATTTACAGTGCTTCTTTGGCTTCACCCCCAGATCCACAGGCCTTACCAGACCTGCCCTGAAGGCATCCTGAACCAGCCAAAAAAGAAAAAAAAAATTCTTCTGAACTTTGGGGGACCAGGGAGATGGCTGTGTGAAAGAAGCGCTTCCCTGGCAAGTGCAAGGGCCTGAGTTCAATCTCCAGTTCTGCCAAACAACAAAAAAAGTGCTTGCTTTTTTTTTTTTTTTTATGGTACTAGGGATTGAACTCAGGACCTTGTACTTCGCAAGAAGGCACTTATTCCACTGAGCTATCTCCCTAGGCCCTCCCCTTTCTATTTCACTAAAGACAACTGGTATTTGATCTTAGAATCCAGCGCTCAATCTGCTGGGACCTGGGCCTTTCTTACTTGGTAGAAATTTTTTTTATTTATTTAAAATTTTTATGTCTTCTTGATTTAGCTTTGGATATATATTATGTATAATATATTTGGAATATATATATATTATATATATACATATATATATACATATATATACATATATGTATATATATATATATATATATATATATATAGAGAGAGAGAGAGAGAGAGAGAGAGAGATGGAAGGAGGGAGAGAGAGAGAGTAACAGAGAAAGAGAAAGAAATTTATACATTTCTTTTGCGTTTTCCATTTTGTTAAAGTTCAAGTCACCAAAGTAGTTAGCAATAATCTGGGGCCAGCCAAATATCTCAAGGGATTAAAGCACCTATTTAAGCAGAAGCAGGGACTGGGGGTTCAATCCCTGGGCCCTGTCATGCCAGCCCTGCCCTCTGGGTGTGCTGAGTGAGTAATTGAGACTGGTCATGGTGGCACATGCTGTAATCCCAGCACTTGGGAGGCTATAAACAGGAGAATCACTAAGAGTTCGATCTACACAGTGAGGCCCTGTATGCCCTGTGCACCCTATATACCTGTCCTAAATACAAAAATAAAAAATCTGGAATTGGCAGAGTCCATTGTAATTTCACCTTTTTCATTTCTAATTGTATTGATTTGGGTCTTTTGTTTCCTTCTTACACAAGAGTAACTAAGATTGACATAAGATTGTCTTTTTTTTCAACATTTTAAATAACCAACTTGATTCTTTATGCTGTTTATATAATCTCATTTTAATTAATTTATGTCTTTGTTTTATAATTTTCTTCCTTGTAGTAGCTCTGGGTTTGGTTGTTGCAATTTTTCAAAGACCTTCACTTGCATAATTAGGTTGTTAATTTGCATGTGTTCTGTTTTCTAATGTGGGAATTTGCTGCTCTAAGCAAACTTCACTATGTCTTTACTTCATTTTTTAATGAATGGATTTCTTATATATTGCCTATTACTGGGTTTTCTCTCTTGATCCATTCTGCTAGTCTGTGTCTTTTGATTGTGAAACTGAGACCATCCTCAATGAAAATTACTATTGAGACATGTGACTTACTGCTGTCATTGCTTTGCTTTCCTGCTGCCGTTCTCCCTGTTTCCCTACTTGCTCAGCAGCTCACCCTGCCAGGTACACTCATTCCTTCTGACGTATTAGCATGGCTAGCTTCATTGTTTCTTTCTAGTACACCCCTAAAACTTTTCTTTTAATGATGGTTTGGTGGTATTGAAGTTTTAAGGGGTACTGGGGAGGCTTAGAAGGCTCATTAATGAGTCTGAGCTGCGTAGCAGGACCCTGTACCAAATAAATAATTGCATAGATAATTTTAAAAATAGAAAAAATAATTAAACAAAAACTTGCACTATGAACAATACATGTACTTAGAAAAGCACAAAACAAACAGGCAAAGGTAATAAAAAAAAAAACCCAAGCCAAATGAACAACAACAGAAAAAGGAGAAATTTCTCTGTGATTTCCAATGTGTGGTCACCTTCCAGGGCAGCCTTGGGGCTGTCCCTGTTTTCCTTGGCAGACGAAGAAGGCAGTTAAAGTCTAGGTCTGTGATGCACATGGTCACCAGCAAGCAGGTAAACATGGTGGGGTGGGTGCACTGCTCCAGGGCTTTCAAATTCCTGGACATTCAGGGTGAACCCAGCTTCTTGGTTTATTTTTTCTTGAATGGCTATTGAAATTGGTGTCCATGGGGAAACAATTGCTGGGGAGTCTTAGCCACCATCTTTGTGTGCCATTTTATTTAACTATATAGTTTAGGATAAAAAGAATGGCCAGGCGGGCTGCAGATAATTCTTCAGGAGCAGTTCTTTAAAAATAGCTTTGGTCATGGTGCTGAAGTCCCTGTCCTGAGCATGCTTCTGAGAGCTCTGCGTCTTGCTTTGCCACTCTCTGTGACTTCTGCTGCTGGCTGCACACTGCATGGGAAGAACTCCGTGAGACCTCGAAGGCACGCAATGAATTCAGCTGTGGATCCATCAGGACCTGGGCTTTCCTTTGTTGAGGTGGGTGTTCCATTGCTGTTAGAGAAGCTGTATTTGGAGAAGACTGTAAAAGACCTTTGCGTATTTGATGTCAGTTCAAATACTGTAGACGGCAATAACCTTCGAGGATGTGGCTGTGAACTTCACTGTGGAGGAGTGGGCTTTGCTGGATCCATCGCAAAAGAAGCTCTATGGAGATGTGATGAGGGAAACATTTAGCAACTTGGCTATTGTAGGTAGAGCCTGGGGTAATCAGGAGTTGAAAAAGAGCACAAAAATGACTGCAGAAATCAAAGGAAACAGCAGTGGAAGAACTGCTACCCACTAAATATGCCCACCATAGCACACACTGGAATGAAGACATATGAATCTTTGGGGCTCAAGGAGAGGCTGTATAAATGCAATGAACATGGAAGAACTTACAGTGATTTTTACTTGTTTCAGAAGGACACAAAACAAAGACTACAGAGAAATCTCATGAATATGGTCAATGTGAAAAATCTTGCTCTGATGTTAGTGAAAAAACTCAGCTCACTAGGAAGATCTTTGTACAGCAGGAAAAGTTCAAAGCTTCCTGTGCACCCAACAATTTTCAGATCAGTGGTAGAAGTCACACTGAGGAGAAAGTTTATGCATATATTGTAAAGTACATAAAAGATTTTACACTGGGGAGAAATTCTATCCATGTAAACAGTGTGGGAAGGCTTTTATTACATACAAAGTTTGTAAAATACATGAGAGATGGCATACAAGGGGGAGAAACTATACATGTAAACAGTGTGGAAAAGCTTTTGCTATGCAGTGAATTTATAAAATGCATGAAAAGATTCACACTAGGGAAAAATCCTATGTATGTAAGCAATGTGGGAAAGCTTTTACTACACAAGGTTTATATAAAGCACATGAAAATCTTCACACTGGTGGGAAACCCTATGTATGTAAGCATTGTGGGAAAGCTTTTAGTACACAACGTTTTTGTAGATCACATGAAGGGTTTCACACTAAGAAGAAATGCTATGTATGTATGCTTTGTGGGAAAATTTTTAGCAAACAAGATCATTTCAAAAACCATGAAAGGCTTCACACTGGGGAGAAACCCTATGTATGTAAACAGTGCGGAAAAGCCTTTACTATGCAAACCTACTGTAAAAGACATGAAAGAATTCATACTGGGGAGAAACCCTATGTATGTAAACAATGTGGGAAAGCTTTTAGTAGACAAGATTCATGTAAAGCACATGAAAGTGTTCACACTGGGGAAAAACGCTATGAATGTAAGCAATGTGGGAAGACTTTTAGTAGACAAGATTCACATAAAGTACATAAAAGGCTTCACACTGGGAAGAAACCCTATGTCTGTAAGCAGTGTGGGAAATCTTATAGTACTCAGAAAAGTTGTAAAAGACATGAAAGGAGTCACACTGGGGGAAAACCCTATGTATGTAAGCATTGTGGTAAAGCTTTCCTCACATAAGTGATTGTCACAAACATGAAAGAAAATAATCCACACTAGATAGAAAACCTTTATGTAAGCAATGTAGGAAAGTTTTTAATGCAAAATATTGTAAACTGCATCTTAAAACGTCAAGGAAAATGTATGGAAACAATCTGGGAAACCTTTTTCATGCAAGGTTATTGTAAATCACATTCAAGAACTCACTGGAGAAAATCCCTGTTCTAAGCAATGTGGAACATTTTTAACATAAAATGTAGTTTTCAAACTCATGAAAGATGTTACATGGAAGAAAACCTATATATATGTGAGCAAAGTGGCAAAGCTTTTAGGATAGCTGGTAACTATTAAAGTCAAAAAACCTCACCCTTGACATTAATTCCACATATCAAATTAATGTGGAAAAGCTTTCAGCATACCTGTTGTTTTGCAAAACAAAACATACTGGAAAGAAACCATATGTATGTAAAATATATGGAGAACCATTTTTTTCTTTTTGGTCAAATAATCTTACTGGAGAGAAAGTTTATAAGCACAGTTTGATAATCCTGTGAAAGTTTCTCAAGTACTAGAAATGACTACTTGATGTTATTTCTCCACATAATTTCCATAAAATACAATCCCAGATAGATATATCCTAAAGCACATATATTGTGTTTTTCAGTAAGTTACTTAAGTATCTGGATTATGTTTCTTCAGTATTTAGTATAAAAATATTGGCATAATTAGATATTTTATATGTCTGAGTTTGATACATGGTGTCTTAATGATGAATTGAAATATATATTTTACTTTCAATTAGAGTTAGTACTTATGTGAGTTTTGTTTGGTCTTTAAAGTTAGGTTGTCTAGGCCATAAAAATTAATTACTTTTTTTTAATTGTTGGGATTCTGTCATTACATTTGTTTTAAATTTTTGATGTGCATGGGGCTGGGGATGGCTCAGTAGAATAAGCACTTCCCTAGTGAGCGCAAGGTCTGAGTTCAATCCCCAACTCCGAAAAAAAAAAATTAGTGTGCATACTCAGTATTCTGTGTAACAACACATTTTCTAATTTGATGCCATATTTAATATTGAGATATATTTGGAGAGTTGTGGATGTGTATTTTTCATAAAGTTGATTTGTTTTCACATAATGTGTGAGTTAGCAAATTGTGTTGCTTATATGACAAGATACCTGCTTGTATCCCAATGTTGTATATTATATACATAAATTTGCCCATTTTTCTTTCATATTGGGACAAATATTTATATAAATTTTGTTTCTTACCATCCAAAAAAAATAAGTAAATAAAAATAAAAATAGCTTTTTGCAATAACTAAATTCTAATCTCTAAGAAGAATCTCAAGAGTTTATACGTCATGGAAAAAATACATGTTTGAAATATATGGTCTTAGATAAGAAGTTGAATTAATTGTGTTTGATTTCATGATTTCATCATTCAATTTTTAACACATCATCTGTCTTTTTTTTTTTTTTTGGCAGAACCGGAATTGAACTCAGGCCCTTGTGTTTGCCAGGGTAGCACTTATTCTACTGAGCCATCTCCCTGGCCCCTTTAACACATATTTCTAATTGACTACTATGCTAAGTCCCTTCTTGGTATTAGAGGTAGAGCTACTGAATAGAAAAGCTTTCTACCAAGTTCAGAAAGCATGTATTCTAGAATAAGAAACAAACACACATACTAAAAACAACTGTAATTAAAAATATATATGATTACCAAGGTGACTCATACAATACTTCCCTCTCTACATGTACTCTACATTATGGTCAAAAATGTATATTCTGACAAGATTGTAATTCCAGATTTTGAGAATTAATAATCAGCTTTCCTTTCCATTAATTTTATGGTTGGTCACTTACTTGAAATTACTAAGCTGATATCCTTGATACAGGGTAAACTATCATCCCATTACATGAAGAAAGTGAGGGAAAGGAACGAAAGACAGGCTAGGCTTCACACATGCTCTTCAAAGCCACCCTCGCAGGCGTGACTCCGCAGGCCAGGCTCATTTCTACATTATTCCTCATTTTGTCCTCAGACTCAAATCTTGTAGACCACTGGTGGATCTTTAAAAAATGATGCCAATTCCACCATAAGAAGCAAGTCAGGCCTGGGGAGATGGCTCAGTGGAATAAGCGCTTCCCTGGCGAGCGCAAGGGCCTGAGTTCAATCCCTGTTTCCGCCAAAAAAAGAAAAAGAAACAGGTCTCACCATGTGCTGCACCAGTCCCCCCCTCAGGCACACTGAGTGGGCCACCAAGTCCGGGCGTGGTGGTGCACACCTGTAAGCCCAGCAATGGGGAGACTGAAAACAGGATCACTACGAGTCTTAGCTGTGTACTTAGACTCTGTACCAAATATATTTTTTTTTAAAAAAGAAAAGAAACATAGATGAGGGTCCCCTGGAACAGACTGCAAGGTGAAGATTTACATGAAATAATCTTCTTATGGAATGCTCATGGAATCTAAATTCGAGAGAGAGAAGGAGGGATGAGGGAGGGAGGCAGAATGGACTCAAGTACAGTCTGGGTAAATGCAAAAGCTAAATGAAAGTCTCTGCCAGCCCCAGAGGGAGTTCTTAGACGCAAGCTGGGATGAGAGGGATTAGACTTTCATCAGTCTCTGGATGCTTCTCCTTCCCCAGAAGAGGAGATAACAATGTATCGATGGAGACCACTGTGAAGTGGCTCCGTGCATGGTTTAATATTGACCAATCGGTTTTTCATGTGTACATGTGAGTTCACCCATGGCCCAGGGCAGCAGACTCATAGGAAGTGAACTCTGTGAGTCACTGGTCCCCACTGAGGCCTGCATTGGCCTCTGAATTTGGGACGCCTCAAAGGACAAGATATGACCATAGCTGAAGACGTTTGCCTCCAACTCCACTCAGCTAGATAGATTCTGTCCTCAGGCATCACACTGGTGAAGGGCTTCCTGGAGACAGCACAGTTCTACAGTAACATAATGTGCTGCTTGGAGAAGCCTTGAAGGGACTCCCGAGTCCTGCCCGGTTTCCTGTATCTTCTTCAGTACTCCTCTCCTTTGTTTGAAAAGCTACTAAATATGGGCCTCCCAGAGAAATTCTTACTCTTAAGCCCCAGGAAATCTCTGGGAGACAGTTTCTGATCCTCCTGGAGCCCTTAAATCATTTCATTTATCTCATTTATTTAAGCCTTTTCTGTCCACTCTTTTTGGGAGATTGCAGGCCTAATCAGCCCACAATAACTACAGAAAAATATCGATGAGATAATGCACGCCTCTTTTCAGCCCAGGGCATTTCCTTAGAGAGGCTGACCAATGAGTGTAAGTTCTGTGGACACCTGGGATGTACACACTTTATTTCTGATGGGAAATCTCAGCAGTCAATCTCTGTATTTCCCATATTTATCTTAGTTTGGTTTCAGCTTCTTCTCTGGATGTTTCTGTTACTAACGGGAACAACATACCCTCTAACACTTCATTTGCAGACCAGCAAAACAGCCTAGAGACTGGGGTTCAATCTGCTGCACCACATGTCATTCCAACCCGCCTCTGGCCAGCCTCTGAGCCATCTGCAAAGACTGGGCGTGGTGGCACTAAGGAGGCTGAAAACAGGAGGATCACTATGAGTCTGAGCTGCATAGTGAGATCCTGAACCAAATACATGAAAAAAATAAATGAATTAATTTAAAAAATGGAACTTGATTTGAAAATACTAATAAATATGCTGCCTAATTTTGTGATCTATGGAACTGAACTCTCTGAAGATGCAGCTGATATATATGTACTATTACAAAGTACCCAATGTAGTTCTTGGACTTTCATTTTGGAATTATTGGTTTCTCTATAGGTAGCTGAGCCTCTCTACCTCTGGACAATTGGATTTTAGTGAAGATCTGTGTACAGATCCTGGGATAACTGATTATGGATTTGTCTTTGGAAGGAGAGTCAATATACCTCAGCAAGCACTGCTATGGAATTATTGAATTATTTATTCACTGCCCTCAAATACTGCACAGCCCTTGTATTTATTTCCAACCAAGTTATTTATTTCCAAGCAAAGAAAGGCAATAGGGACATACAGTATTACTGCCTCATTTTTCATTTGTTAGGTTTTGAATTTGGCCTTGGAGGTGCAGGATTTTGGTAGTAGCTGATATGACCTTGCTGGCACATATTAGTTGGAACAGAAATCAATATTGACATCATCTGTCATGTCTTAAAGTTCTCAGCTATCGCCTTAATACTTATAGTATTAAGTTGCCAATGGAATACCCATTTCTGACAGGACTAAACAAAAAAAGTGGATACAAAGAAAGGACTATTTTGTATATATGTATATGCAGAATAGTTAGGATAGATATACAGCTACTCTTGCTTAATTCAATGAGAAGAAAAATTTGTACTAATAGTGTTGGGACAGGATATCCTGTCTGCATCTGGTACTATGGATAACCACTAAGAAGATAACAATGTTCAGTGTATTAATTATTGAAACTGTCTCATTGCTATTTGTTTCTCAATGAAATAAAATTAAAATTCTCAGCTATCTACTTGGGGCTTTTTATAATTCTCAATTAAGCTTGCAAAGCAGAAGAGGCTTTTGTTACATTATCCGAGATGATCAATTCTGACTGTCAAGGGAAAATAGCAAAGCTACCCCACTAAGTTGAGAGATGTAGGATATTTTTAACTCTGTGTTCTACCATTCACTGAGATAAAAGGTATCTTCCTTCTTTGGATTATCTAGCATTCAAGCTTTTCATAATTTTCCAGAATTATTAGCTCTGGCATGCTTTGGTACCAGAGATCAAGCACAGAACTTTGTGCATGCCAAGCAGGCACTTATGACACAGAGCTATATCCCCAGATGGGCTCTGACATGTTTTGAAAGGAAAAAAAAACTAGTATCAGTGACAAGAATGGAGGAAAGTCAAAGGCTTTAGGAGTGACAGTTGAAATAACATTAGTAATTTATGGAGTTATGGTCCATCTTTGGTGGCAATTACCAATATCCTAACCAACCAGCTTTCCACCCACCACTACATATACCATGTTTGATGGTGCACATTTTTGGCCAAATGATATAGAAAAGTGAGGGTTAGTACACAAATGGGTTGCAGAAAGCCAGGTTTGCTTGCATGTTGGGCAAAGGATGTGTTCACTGCATATATTTATATATGTAAATATTGTCATCCTGGGGCTGAGGAGATGGCTCAGTGGAATAAGCGCTTCCCTGGCAAGTGCAAGGGTCTGAGTTCAATCCCTGGTTCTGCAAAAAAAATATTGTCATCCTAAGTACACTTAGGTATGTGTGCATGGGAAGGGTCTACGAGAGGTGCTAGAGCAACAGATGGTGATGATCACTATCGCATTAATCTATTTCAAGTTCTCTTAGCTGAAGCTCATGCAGGTATCCAAATACAGAGGGGTGGCGGGTGGCATCTGATTGTCATCTTGCTGCTGCAGTATTTGTACAACATCCAGAAGGAGATGATAAATTCAAAGCAGAATCAGTATGACTGGAATTCAGGGGAGAGTTCGGGATGGTGATAGACACTAAAAATTCTGTGTGTAAATACATATGCACTTGAGTGTATGAAGCCTGTCAGCGAGCCTGAGTATACTAAGAGGAACAGAATGCAGCCAGAAAATGAAACCTGCAAAGCTGAGATGCACATAAATGTGTTGTACACAGAAGCAGGAGCGCTAACTTAAGAGGATGCCGTAGGAACTGTGAGGGAAAGGCTTCCAAAGAGGAGGAGGAAAAATAAGGCAAACTCTAAGGAGAAAAGAAATGAGGGCTCACAGTGTCCTGGGAGAGGGTGCTGGGTGGAAGGCCCCTGTACCTGGCACAGAGTAGCAGGAAAAGCAGGCTACGTTTTCAGCAAGTAGTGAGAGGAGGAAAACAAGTGGGTTAATGATCTAAGGAGGTAGGGTGGAAGAAACATGCATAGAGTCATGCCAGGCCTCTGGATCTCTTAACTTGCAGATATTTTTCATTTTTTCTGGTACTCAATTGATTTTACTTGTTGTACATTACCTTTTGTATTTCTGCTTTTCACTTGTTATACTAGGGAGACTATATGATATTTACATATGTGTGTCTGGTTTATTTCACTTATGAGTATATGTTCAAGTGGCATCCACTTCAGTATAAATGCTTCAAACTTATCATTCTTAATAGCTGAGTAATGCTCCATTATATAGAAATACCACATCTTTTTCAGCCATTCCTCATATGATGGACATCTTGGTTGTTTCCAAGATTTTGCTATCACATATTGCGCTGCTATAAACATAGGTACCCATATATCTCTATGATACAATGTATCCAGATCCTTTGGGAAAATTCCCAGTAGGGGGATAGCTGGCTTGAATGGGATTTCTAGTCCTACTCTTTTGAGGAGTCTGCACACTGACCTCCACAATGGCTGTACCAGTCTACATTCCCACCAGCAGTGGAGAAGTGTTCCCTTTTCCCCACAACCTCTCCAACATTTGTTGTTGGTTGATTTCCTTATGATAGCCATTCTTTCTGGAGTGAGATTATATCTCAGTGTTGTTTTTATTTGCATTTCACGAATGGCTAGCGATGTGGAGCATTTTTTCATATATTTATTCACTTCTTTAATTTCGTCCTCTGAGAAGTGTGTATTCATCTCAGATGCCCATTTCTGAACTGGGTCTTTAAATTTGAGGGCCCTGTTATATCTTAGTTCTTTATAAATTCTAGACAGTAGTCCTCTGTCTGATTGCTTATTAGTTAGGATTTTTTCAAAGTTTGTGGGTTGTCTTTTCACTCTGTTGACAATTTCTTTTGACATGCAGAAGCTCCTTAAGAAGAGTTGATCCCATTTGTTGATTCTTTCAAGAGCTTCC